>JAMKCH010015386.1:0-55516 GCA_023653785.1 Ophioderma brevispina | reverse complement strand
TTCGGCGCTTTTGGGCCCAAAATCACCAAATTTTGGGAAAAGTCAGCGATTTGGGGCCAAAATTGGCTTAAGATCTCCAAATAATGATACTTTGCCCCCAGATTTCACTGTCCCCCCAAAAAAAAAATTCACTTTGCCCCCTGTTTGCCCCACCCCCCCCCAGAAAAAGATGGCTGGCGCCGCCCTGCTTCTGAGATGATTTTTTCAAGTCAAAATTGATTTTTTAATTTTTTTTTTAAACAAAGTTTTGAGAAAAAACCTATGTAGAGGTTTGTATTCCTATACCAACACACAGTTCAATACAGGTGATTCAAAAAGAAGTTTACTCATTTTTAATTGTGGTTTATTGACAAATCTACAAGATCCTCCGCTTAAATATAATGCAATGGAAAAGAACAGTTATGAACGTCTTAATTAAAAAAAGAATTTTTAAATTTGACTCATGCCAAACCCAAGTTACACTCATTTGAAAAAAACTCCCATTATTACCAGTTGCACAATTTGGGTAAAACTTGCACCGATTTCGATTTACACCTAACGAAAACTGGAACAGGATGTTGTGGATGGTGCAACATTATTGTCAACAATGAGTGTTTGTTTTTACTCATTGCCTCACGAACACATATCAAATGAACTTCAAAAAATTCAAAAATGCTGACAACGTGTGGTGTTAAAATGGATAATTATTCTTGGATCTCCCGTGTCTTTCGCAATGATTCGCTTTGGTAGACCTCTTCATAAAAAAAAAAAAACACCTAAACAAAATAAAACACTTAAAAACATAATTAAAAACAGAGTTAGTAATAAATTGTATGTGAAAATAATATTGCACTTTTGATTAGTTGAAATAAATATCATTTTGGCAAAGCTTATGATAATAGTCATTTTGGTGCTTGTATACATTTTTATAGATTGCTATCTTACTTGCAATACGATAGGTTTATTATAGAGCGAATTGCATATGAAAGCTGAAAACTGCACTTTGACTCGTACTTAGTTTCGTGAAATTTCGTTGGCATGAATGTGCTCTTGCGTGCACGAAATTGTGGAGCAGTGGCGTAAAATTTCTTTTTGACATTGGGGGGGATGGGAGTTGATGAAAAAATTTATGAAGTGGAACAGGGTTTGCTGAAAAAAAGATTCAATTACTAGCACATGTGCGCACGAAGCCCGCTAACAAAATTTTGCCATTTAGAAGCTAAAATTGTTAAAAGTAATGTAATTAGAACAAAATGCGCGCGAAGCGCTGCTGAATTTACCATTTGAACTATTATGGTAAAATATGAGGTTTTATTTTTTGCAAAAACACTGAACGGGCATCAAACATTGGGGGGGATGATTCGTATGGACCCTCCCCCCTCATCAAAAATTATTGGGGGGGATACATCCCCCATTCCCCCCGGGATTACGCTAGTTGTGGAGCCAGATTGTATTGGCCCCTCTTCTGTGTGAATGTACAAATTTTATCAAAAAGAATGCTAAGTTGGACATGTTATGATCAAAACTGCACCTACCAAACCACTGTATGTGCATTCAATGCGCGCCAAACCAATCACTACTTGCTGTGAAGTGCAAATGTGTGTAGCTTTAGGAAAATGGGTAATTTACGCAATGAGGTAACTCTGGTTTGGCATGACCATATTTAAAAATTCTTTTTTTAATTAAGACATTCAGAAACTGCTTTTTTGAAATTGGTTTTATAGTACGGTTGATTCTTTAGATTTGTCTCAAAACTGCATTAAAATGAGTTAAACTTCTTTTGGATCGCCTTGTAGTTATTTTGACACTCCCTGGCTTACTGTATCGGAGTAGTACCCACAGTTCCAAAATTCACATCAGATGATTATCGGGTCGTGCACAATATAGAAATAGGTAAAAAAGGTTTTACCTGTTGTTAGGCCCCCAAATTGCGATCTCAGCTGGCCTGAGTCCGCCTAGTAAATTAAAATTTTTTTTTTTGATGGTTAACAGATGAAATATAAACCAACCAAAAAATTGAGTTTTTGTTGTTGTTTTTTTACCACTAAAACAGAGGAAATATATGGATTAATTTCATGTCAATGCAACGAAACACAAAGCACGCATGCACACGCGCACACACACAAAGACACACACGCACACCACATACACCCTGCACACGCACACGCATTACAACAAGTGGACGGACATCCCATAGAGAAAAACGCGGAATGTGAAAATGCACCGCACGCTCTACAGCACACAAAAATGGTATAGGGAAAAGCAAGTATACAACTCGACTTTGTGAAGTCATTACTCCCACAGAAGCGTTTTGGAGATAGTATCTGCACAGAATGTAAAGCCATTTGTTATCTTCTATAAATACACAGTATTATGCTGTTGTAAAAATTTCAAGTAGGTACCTGCAGCTTCAAAAATTAATTACTTTTGAACCTGACTTCCTACAGAGCCGGCATGGAGGGCGCCGGTTACTAAGCCCTGAGGTATCTTCGTTCACTAAATTATCTGGTCAGGTAGTTGCATTAGACCCGTTCCTGGAAAATTAGACCAATTTTAAAACAATATGAAACAGCCTTTTTGTATATAGGTACCTTTGCAATATTCATAAAAATGATTAATAACCCCCCGGTCCAGCATAAGCAAACTCATGCATAAGCATACGCACTGTTTTATGATTGGCTCATGGTCCTTGTTTACGTACCAGTAAACATAACATGTGAACGCATCCATTTAATTTTTTTTAGGGGGGGTGATATACCTTGTGAAGGTGTTGCAGAATTTGACATGTTACTTTTTTCACATGCATCAGTGGAAAGGTTCTGTTAGACTCAAATCATCATTCGTTTAGTTTGATACCAACTTTTGTCCTTTTACGTTTGTGTTGCTATTATAATTGGGGGAAATATCGTTTATGGCCCCACCCAGTGATATTTCTTTCCTTTCCTTTGATACATGTTCGGTTTTGTACCCCCAAAAGAATATTTAAGTTACAGTTTCCGAGTTTACGGAGTGCGACTTTATAAATGTTTCTATACTTTCTGATTGCCTGTTTTTCTTTTTCTTTTGCTTCTGCCTTAATGGTAACTTGTTTTGATTTTAATTAATTAATTTAATGTGTATTGTGTTTATAGTCTAGTTGGGAAATGTTTGTGGAACTAAATTGAGACAAAGAAAAAAAGAAACAATGTCCCGTGCTCGTTACCATCGTTTGTATTTTTTAATGATTTTTAGTTAAATTGTAAATGTCATTAGTTTTGTTGTATGAATTTAAAAAGAAGACCATAGAATGTTTTCCTCTTTGAGATCTTTGAGCGTGCATGACTGAACAAATCCGAAGCAATAAAACTTCATAAATGTTACATGTCTGGAATATTCAACTACGGACTATTCAATTAATTATTTATACAAAGTGCCAGAACTAATCCAAACACCAATTCACCTGTTGCAGAGCAGGAAAACAAGATCTTCCATTGTGAGGATATTGCTAAGGTTAGTCCCCTTATTGCCATAGCTGGTATATATACCCGAATAAGTCGTAGTGTTGAAAACCCTTTTCTTTACAAATCAGGCTTAGCTATTACTGATTTCAGGAAATCTTTCATGGGTCAAAACAAGGAGGACAATTACCGAGGTCGACGTTCACGACTCCCCTTGGTGTTGCCGGCTGCCGTGGCGTGCCTCAAGGAGCATACTAGGCCCCCTTCTATTTCTATTTCTCTGCACGTGAATGACATGGCCGCAGTGCGAGTGCAAGCTCCGTCTACTTTACGAGAGAGGACAGTGCCCTTTGGTGCTGATAAAGATCCTAGAAACACATTGCAGACAGACATTGGTAATGAGCTTGAGTCATGTAGGCAGTGGCTTGTAGACAACAAACTATCCTTACATTTAGGAAAGACCGCTTTTATGTTATTTGGTACTAAGAAAAGACTCAATAAGGTGAATTCTTTTTCATTTCCTGCGGGGTGTGTCAAAACAATAACGTCATCCAAAGGTGCTACAATATTTGGGGGTCACCCTTGTGAAAAACACTGAATGGTGGTCAATGCCCAAGATATCATCAAAAGGGCTGGTGCAAGGTGAGGGGTTCTTGTATAGACAAGAGGTAGCTTAAACTATATCCACCAGTAGACACTTGCAATGCTCTTATTATGTGTCATTACGATTGCACATGTTCTCATGGTACTCCTCTCTTACACAACGCCTTAAGAACAGACTTCAAACCATGCAAATAATTGTGGGTTCATTTTGGATTTGGGACCTCGGTCCAGGCAGAGCTGAATAAAATTGGTATGTTGTCTGTGCCTGATAGGGTGGCCCAAATGAAATTGAATCAGGTTTTCAAATATTCCTTAAAAGGCCCCGGGTTACCTAAATTCAATTTTAGACGTACAAATTCTTTTGCATACTATGGTACCAGGGATAGCATATACATTTTGTTTTTCCCAGAAAATTAATGTAATGTTAGTCACACCTTTTTCTACAGTGCATCAACACTGCGCATTACCACTTCCCTATAAACAGATTTAACCCATCTTGGCCCATTCAAAAGTCCATCAAAAACCATCTATGGATAAGGCCTTACAGCATAGAGGAAGTTTTCCGTCATCAAGTATTAATTAGGCCGTCTTTTCTTTGTTTTAGCCGTTTTGTGCAATACTTTTGGGTTTGGGTTTTATATTTATATATTTATGGATCTGTTGCCTGTTCTGCCTTGGTTTCCTCCTCTCTTTTTTTCTGAAAGACCCCATGGAAATAACTTCACTATTTTGAGGCTTTTGGGCTATCCTTGGTACTCTTTGATGTTTAGTTCATATCCAAAAATTCCGTTTTTTATATCTGGTAAATCGTGCAATTGATCATTTTGTATGTATACACATGTTTATTTTTTATAGCGCTTGCTGGGTCTTTGCTGTATTTTTGATATGTGAGTCACTGATAAATATGAATGAATGAATGAATGAATGAATGAGCTCTTATGCAGAGATCCTTCGGCTGCGTGACTAACAAATCCGAAGCAATTATAAACTTTAAAGAAATGGATAGGGCTCTATCAAAAAAAAAAGCTGCTTTGAAGGGTTAGTAGAGATGCAATATTTTCCTGAAGTACTTTGCCCTTGTGGCAGCTTTTTTTACAATTGCCCCTACGCCTACATGGAATATCTTTGGTTTCTTTCAGAGAAGGTTGATTTCCTATCCAGTGTAAGTAGCTTTATGAATCTTACTCGCACCCAAACTTCACCTGGACTTTGCACATTTGCTGTCAATACTCTGTTGGCTGGGGATTCCCATCAAATCCATAGACTCCTTTTCTGCAATTTATTGAAACAAATAACGGTGCTTGCGCAAAATCGGCTAGTCTTCTGCCTACTAGTATGTATTTTCGTGAACAAAACAATGTTTATAATCATATTATATCATCCACCCCTTTCCATAAAAAGTAATGGTACAGGCCAAAACACGGTCCACGTGCCTGACTAATATAAACAACAACATGGTCACAGAAAAACGTCTCAAAACTACCAAAACGATGCTTAAACGGACTCACATCAATGCTGTATTTGGATTCCACTTGAGCTTTATTCCCCGTCTCTCAAGTTCTGGAATTCGGTTACTTTACTGAAACTAATGGCTGCCGGACAGCTTGAGCGTCTCCTCGGTCGAGTAGTATTTGCATATGCCTTGGCTTACATGTAAACTGCACCGCCTTCGGTACGTGCGGTCCGGTTAGTATTTCCCACGGGGTATTGTGTACAGACTGCGAAAGAATTATCTAATTTGGTACTGCGCGACAGACTACCTTTACCAGTCCGTCATAGCGAATGTGTGTAACCTTGAAACTTAAGCTCAAATATCTTCCGGAAAACGAAGGGGTTCTATTGAGGTTTTGTACATCATAGGTCCGTTACATGTTTTGTTTGAATATGTGTCTTATTTGGGTCTGAACCTATAGAAACCTGCGAGAAATTGAACGTTTTTTGTCGGATACTTCGGTGCTCGCCAACACGGAAATGAACACGCAATCTCTACGGGGACATCCATTTTTCCCATAATGCCTTTTGGGCGATATTTTTCCAGTTTTGAGAATTTTCGAACACACGGTTTCAATTTACGCAACTTTTTTTTTTCAATTTAGAACAGATTACGTACTAACCGGCCCGCCGTAGCCTTCGGGCGTGCGTTTAACATAGGTAATTTCACCCTCGTGCTGGAGGGCACTTCGTGATCACGTAATGTTTATGCATTACTTCATTATCGCCAGAGCACGCCGGCGCGCGGTGTATGGCTGAGGAGAAAAGAGAAAGAAATATGTAAATAGACTAGGGTAGACCTATCTAAATTATAGTTGTCACCTGCTCGCGTTGGAAGTGGAAGCTTGTGGTATGGCAGACACACACTTACACAAGCAAAAAAAAGATCACACAAATAGAAAAAAGAAGAACGCGCGGGCATTCGCATACTTGTGTAATAGTGTATGGCACCATTTGACATCCACACGTGATGGCAAGGAAGGTGAAAATCGAAAAAAAAAACATCTACTAGCGCCTCACACAGATGTAAAACTTAACCTTGTCGCCCCGCCCGAAAATTTTAGGATTTCATTTTTTTGCAAAACGTCACCTTAAGAATGTCTAGATCTCTCCGCATAGCCATGCCAAAACGCCTTGCAAGAAGTTGTATAGCACATATAAACGTGAAATTATACCAAACTTTCATTTGTGGATGTTCCACATTGAGATACCAAATATGTCTGAATGTATTTTCAAGTGATTTATTTATTTGCAAGAAAACGCTCAGGGATGTTCTCTCGGTTGCAAAAGCTTAATACAGTTTTTTAAGGGGAGAGCGTGGCTAGCGGTTAGGGTGCTTGCCTGTGGGCAAATTTACAAACAAATCACGGGTTCGAATCCCGGTGAGGTGACTTGCTGGGATGTATTCGGGTGCTCAATTCTGGATTTAATCTGTTTACTATTGATTAAATGCAGAATTACTGCTCTCCTCCATGGTTCACTTGGAATTGGGCAAATGATCATGAAAGCTCACGTCCTTCGGTTGAGGGGACGTTAGCCGTCGGTCTGTGTACAGGAGTCACAACTGTACATCGCAAGTCAGTGTTACCAATCTGCCCCGTCTCAAAAAAGCGGGGCGGGCCATGTAGGAGACGTCCGTATCAAGGATACACGCGGCCCTGGTTCACCTTACTCAGTGAACAAATCCTGACACACCACAAGGCCCATTACCAATGACTGGTGGACACGAACGAACGAAGTAAGAGTTGTTTTTAACAGTGTAACCAACAGTGTCTATAACCCTGGCTTAATATTAATGCTTAGTTGGCTAAAGAGCATCATGCTCGTATGCGAACGGTCAGAGGTTCGATCTGGCCAACGCCACATGGGTTTTTTCAACACTAACCATGCGCTGGCCAGCTCCAGAAAAAGAGTGAAAATATACACAGTTACAGGTGTTGAGAGTCGCACAATACTGGAACCAACTTGCCTAGTTAGGACGGTGATGTTGATGTCAAATCTGCGTATGGATATTTATGGGAAGTATAATAAAACAGGGACATACCAATTTTTCTCATCAAATGAACATTTTAACTCTTCTTAAGTGACAGGAGGAGATTTTTTTTTTTTAGGATACAAATTTCTTCAAATTTCAATGGATCGGTTGTTTTGTCAGACCACCTGTGACCGCGACCGAGAATGTTTTGAAGGATTTATTGGACACACAAGTACAGAAGAAAACGCAAAACCCTGTTTTGAACTTGCCGCTATCGTAACCGTTTTGAATTTCTGTCGTGCACGACAGTGGTGTAATTTTTTTTTGACAGGGGGGATGGGGGTGATGAATTGAAAATTTATGACAGAAAACAGGGTTGCTGAAAGATCCATACTCAATCTGTGCCATGCGAAACGCGCGCTAAAAACTTTGCCATTTAGAAGCTAAAAGTGGTAATGTAATGTAATTTCATAAAAAACGCATGCAAGCGCGAAAATTTACCATTTTTTAAAATATTATGGTCAATATGACATTATTTTTGGTCAAACAACACATGAGGGGCATTCAAATGCAAAGATGACATATTGACCATCCCCCACCCCCCCCCATAAAAATATTGGGGGATATATCCATCCCACCCGGGATTTACGCCTATGACGACAGAAAATACTAAAATCATCATCTTATTACATCATGATGGCGTATTTGGCTTATTCACTTCAGGTGTGATCTAATAATTTGGGTTTAAGCATTTCAAATAGGCAAAAAACCCCGGGTTCGACCAAAAAGTGGGGGTGTGCTCTGAAATGTCCTCATGTCTCTTGAAAGAAAGGAAATTTATCCAGCCGGCTGTCACAATAACACTGCCATCACTCGTTGTAAGCTTAACTGGTGTTATCTAATTCCAGGCAAAATAGAAACATTATGAGTCATGAAGTTAATGCCTAAAAAATAAATAAATAATTGGGGCAATGCCTGACTTTGACATATGGTGTGACCTTTGACCTCATTGTTCTGTGCGAGGTCAGGGGACACTTTGACTAAATTGATGGTTAGCTAGGGCATTCTACGCAAATGATCTCTAATGACCTTTGAAATTTTGGGTCACTCTGAAACCTGATAACAAACGTCAGACTGTCCTCCCCTATCTTCATGCAAAATATCAGGCCCATATGTCAAAGCATAAAAAAATGCATAGCCGAGACAGACAGATAAGGCATTTCTACGCAAATTGACTTCAATTGACCCTTCTAGATGACCTTTGACCTTTTGGTTAACTCCGAAAGTGATGACAAACATCATTACTGTCCTCACATAACATTCATGCCAAATATCAGCCCCACGGACAGATTCTATTTTTTTGATTAGCATAGATTTTGGTGAAATTTCAAGCTAAAAATACAACCCCCAGAATGGTTGGTTTTAGAAGAAAATTTGCAATTATTTGTTAAAAGCACCTATTTTTTATCAAATAGGGCACCGTTCCCTGACCAAAATGCTCAATGCTAAAAAAAAAGGAGTGGAACTTTTTAAAAAGGTCAGTTGGAAAAGTACAAAACGACATAACAAATTTAAAGCTAACAGTAATAAACGGCAAAGTATGTTTTGGATATTGCTGCGGCAGTATACTAACAGCGTTGCTTGCAAAGGAACAAATGGTTCAAGAAATTGAACAGGGTAGAGATTCTAAAGTGAACTCTAAGTTGTAAGTACTTTTCATTGAAACAGACAGCAAGATAGATTTGGGTCATGTTTCCTAGACAGGATTTAATAAGCTTTGTACACAGCTCTTTTGACACCATCAAGTTGTCTTTAGGAACAATTTTAAGTAAGATGCGAACAAGTTTTAACAAGGGCCATGCAAGAGCTATGGCCTCGGCAAAACAATCGGAAATAAAATCTATTGTGGGAATCTGCTATATCGGCCTACAAAGATCATGATAGTATTTTATAGCACCCTCTATCGCGTTTCCATGAGAGACGTGTTTGTGTAAAACTAGATTAAAAGAAAAAAAATGCATTGTTCCTCGGAACGCTTTTGTGTCGCCTGCAATCACAGATTGTCAACGGGAGGCACAGTTTGATGTTCGATAGATTTTGGGGCCCCAGTGTTTTTTGTTGAGGGATGGTGTATTGATTATGAAAATGTGTCAAAGGTTACATTAGGGGTCATCAAAGGTCAATCTATGTACATCCCACACGTAAGTAATGGCCAGTGATTATTTTGAGTAAACTTGGTGACAATAGCATCTGATGGCAAAGAAAAATAGTTTTATAGATTTTACAAAATGGGTCAAAGGGTCACATAGGGTCATAAAGGTCACTTTTGTCGACACCACATTATGAGCCTTGGGCCAGTTCTTACCAAGTATTGAAGTTAATTAGTCAATGGGTATGTGAGAAATGAGCAATTGTTACTTGTTACGGCCACAGCCCACAGACTACAGCCCACTACGGAAAAGCCATCCTATATGTGTCTTCCTGATAAAGCAAGGCTGCACAAAAATAGCAATAAAATTACACATGATGAAGTAATGGCATAAAATAATCCAAATTAGTAGTTATTAGTTACTGGGGCAAAATGCGGGGTGCAGTTGGAATCAGCGTTCAACTCATAAGCCTAAGGTTGTGGGTTCGAGCCCCACCCATTCTCCAATTATGTGCAATGGCGCAAGGTCTTACATGCTTGCCCCTTTCCACCAAGGAGTATAAAGGGTACCAGCCATATGCTGAGAAGCAAAACAGACTCGCTGGGTGGGAGGAAGGAGTGGCAAACAGCAACATTATATGGGGAGTGTTTGCCAAAACGTCAAGGACAAAGAGATGTGTACTCTGCCTACGGGCCCACCATTTTATAGTTCTCAAAAAAAAGTCTGTCACCATTGAGATTTTTGTGTGTGTGACAAGAGGGCACATAGACATAGGGGGGAGAAGGGGTAAGATGAGCACTTTTTACATTTTGTTTTATCTGCTCAGAGAAATATAGTAGGAGGCAAATGCATTGTTACAGATCGGAAAACCTGTATATGTATACTTGATTAAGGTGGGTATCACAAATTTTTGGACCAATTTTTGCATTATTCCTTCAGTGAGATGCCAAAATATTTTGTAAACTGGCTTAACTTACACCAGAGGTGAGGTTAAGGGTGAGGTAAGTTGAGCCAGTCATGGTGGAGTTGAGCCATCCATAGAAATGCCACAAATCTAGGCCTATGTGTAATAGCATGAATCCAATTTGCTTTTTTCCAAGGTATTTTGCCAAAAATGTTTGATTATAGTGAAGGTTTAGTCTAAAAGTTGAAAATAAATAATAATTTTTGACGTGAATTCTATCTTGAAGTTCTTTTTTTTTTGGGGGGGGGGAGAAAATTGTGCAGATTTTCCTATGCCAACTTACCCCAATGCACAGTTGTCAACTACCCCATAGGGACCATTAAGTAAAAAAGCAAGACTACTTCAAACTAAAAACTTGTATACAGTGTTTACAATCAGTTTTCTAAAGTTATGTTCACACCTCACACCCTCAGTACACAAAAAGAGTCATTAGCTTTCAACCTTGTAGGGGGAGGGGAATTTGACAAAAATCATTTTTTTTACAGAAAAGTTTGAAAAAAGTGCCCAAAAATGGAATTTTAGTGCACCTTTCTAATTGTATGTGCAGGTGATTCCATTTTACACTTGAGAAACCTGTTTTATGCAAGGTTATAATGACATGTAGATAGTAGTGTAAGGAAATAAGTTCGTACTTCTTTTTAGAGGGGGTTGCTCATCTTACCCTGTGGCTCAACTATCTCTCCTAGGGAGTGCTTAAGCGTGTGTGTCTGTGGGTATGTGTGTATCTGTGGTAAATATTGATGCCTCATGTGACCTTGGTGACCTCTTAAGACCGTGGTGACCCTCGGTTGACCTCAGTGACCTTTGTTACCCCATTCACAAATCCTATTCGGTTAACCCTGTATATTTTATTATACTACGTTTTGCCATAAAATAATGAGACTTGCAAACAAGGTGCATAGCACAAAAGAATATTCCATTTCAAATTAGCTATTTACCCAAAATGGGTTGTTGTCTGGGGTGGTTCGCTTAGCTCCACATATGTCGCAGAGGGTTATTCAGAATTAATGTCTCTTAATTTCTTAATCTTGCAAAATAATCCATTTCACAGCAGCAGGCACCCCCTAATATTTCAAAAACCAAATCTGAACACTTTACTTCACTGATAATCATAAAAACGACAGAATGTACTTGGTCCAATTCCTGTATTTAATCTCCGGAGGCCCAGCGAGAGCATGTCCTGGCAAATGCTAGCCGAGGGGGAATACCGCATATAATCCCACATGCATCCAGTGGCAACGCTTCTGCAGGAATTGCCCCCTCAGACACATGTAGGACTGTCGCCGAATCAATACTTGCCTAAAGCGAGATGTGGCGGACACTGAGAGAGACGACATGATCAAAAGAGATGATGATGTAATACTGCCACCACCATGAAAGGTATTCATTCATTTACTCTCGTTGACATGTCGGGAGCGTTCCTTTCTACATTGAATTTCATGTGGATATGATAGGTTACCCAAATAACCATTTTTTATTCTGCCATTTGAGAGACGGGTTTTGTGTTTTTTTCCTATAAATCTGAAGGTTGGGGCTGTAAGTAGGGCATCATAGAACCCACATTGTGACTGTTCTCTGTATGGAATCATCAACAGGAAGGTTCTAGAAGGTTCGTTAGTATCTCAAAGTTTGTAAGCCATTAAAGAATTTTAAGACTTAATAAACTTTTTTGGTCAAAAGGTGGGTATTTTGTAGACCACTGCTCCTATAAATTGCTAAAAGCATTGAAATTCAGCATCGGTTTTTTACATTTTTAAATGCAGAGCAATCGCCCTTTTTAACATTAACGCCTTAACGCTTTTAAACATATACATTTGCCAGGCGTTTAGGAAGAATAAACACCAAGTGTTAAAGTTAAAAACACCAATATTCAAATCTGAATGCAAAGGCATTAGAAGCTTAACACTATAGTGTTCAAAATAAACACAAAACGTTTATTTGTATATAAAACACTTGGATAAATTGTTTTGATTTAAACGCGTTAAGGCGTTAACGTTAGAAATTCACAGTGCTTTGATTTAAAAATGGGAAAAAACAGCGTTGAATTTCAAGGCTTTTAGTGATTTATAGGAGCAGTGGTCCAAGAAAATTTAACACACTTTTTGACCAAAAAGTTGGTATTTTTATTTTGGTTTCGTTTAAGAACGCGTCAAGGTGTTTAATAACTGTTACAAAACATAAACACTTAATTGTAGAGGTAGAAAAATAAATTATAAAAGTAGATTACTCAACCCATTCATTAAAAATGGTTCATTTATAAGGGCAATTTTTTTAAATTACAAAGTGGGCCTAGTTCCCATTTTTTTTTAATTTCATTATCAGTTTTGAAGTAATAATTCATTAATCTTGGAGTAGTAATGAATTATTTCTAGTCAGAGGGAAGGCTATATGGTATCCAAAACTTTGGGAAGTAAGTAGTTTTAACTAAATAATCTACATTCGCCTAGTTTGGATTTTGTTTATTCAAGTGTGTAATTTTTGAGAAATTTTATTTGTAATATTTCGTTTGTGAAGTAAAATAAATACACTTATAGCAATATAGAAACCCTTTAAACATCACAAAATCTAAGAGAGAATTTTCTAAATTTAATTCTCTTTCATATGACTTGACGCCAATGTTCCCGGAAACCCACCGTAGGCTTTGGTGGAACTCTATAATCAGTTTCGTTAGTGAAAAGATTACACCGGGTAATGACCTAAACGCCCCAGATATCTATGATGTAGCAACATTTTAACATTGTATCACATGGAAACGCCTTATAATGGTTTCAACCGGGCTGGAAACGCTGGAAAAAACTTACGAAACAGCATACATCTGAGCCAAAAAAGTGAATTTTATGATTTATTGAAATGCCCGTGATGTCACGATAAGCATCGGGGGGGGGGGGGGCGAGCACAAATGATCACACAATATTTCTATTCAAATGAACCAAATTTGCCGATTTGGAGTAATGTTTAGATTTTCGTACGCCAAAAAAAAAAGTGTTGTAAATTTAGAATGTTTGGACATTTGGTTTTAATTAGGTAAGGTTTACCATTAGAATTTTCAAAATTATCAAACATAATCCCGCTCGGCGGGAGTGGATAAGTTCTCGCCCTGTGACCATGCCATCCCAGGTTCGAATTCACCCGGGGCGTATGATTTTTTTTCTTCCTCTTTATCTTCCTATAATTAATAAATACTAAAAAATTAAAAAAAAAAAAAAAAAAAAAAAATACTTTCAATTTTTTTCGCGAAAAATATGTGTTATAGGCCGGATCGGACTGTATCAAATGGAATCGGTCTACACTCGTACAAGACGAAAGTATTGTGAATACCGTTACCAAAAGGGTGGTGAAGACTGGCGATACACGAAGCAAATATTTATCATGATGCTGTGATGAAAAACATCCGCAAATCGTAGGTGAGAGGATGCATTCCCCGTAGGGTAATGCATCCTCTCACCACCAGAATCCTTCATCAACAACAATCATTCTCCAAGCACAGGAGCATAACACAAAATTATGTGCAACATCAAAACAGTGAAATCCCTTCAGCATGCCTTCAACAAACAACCCAAGGGCCCTTGGAAGTTATTTGGAATTTTCATTATTGATGAGATATCCATGCATTTAGGATTGGCTCATGTCTATACCCATCATGACACCCCCCCCCCCCCAGCGCCCAGGGGGATGGGCCACAACCTCTTATGTTTTTAACAGCTGGCCCCCCTTCATCTGGCCAGATGCAACACATGGCATCCAGGCCTATCTCTAGTTCGGAAAACTCTGGATGATACTATTTGTTTAGATGAAGGTGTAGTTCTTTATAGACTTATTAAGATTGGTATTCTAGTGTTTCTAGAAAAAAAAAACTATTGACAAGTACTAACAATTAATACCTAATAATAAGTACTACTAATTTATCTTACCTAGTACTTAGACAAAGAAATAAACATTTCTTTTCAAATTCAATACATTTGAAACCATATATATATACTGAAAACCAACCTTAAAGATAATCTACAAAATATAGGTTTTTTGGCAATTTGTCTATTTTTCTCTCTAAATGTGAAAGAGTGAAAATCACTCTTTCAAGGAGGGACTCTAGGGACCAATCTTTTTTGGAGTTAAATTTTACTCTTTAAAGAATGAATTTTGCTTATGATTACTCTTCATCAATGAATTGTCACTCTCATAAGAGTGAAGAATTGACCAGCCATCAACTCTCAAAAGAGGGAAATTTAACTCCAACAAAGACTGATCCCTAGAGTCACTCCTTGAAAGAGTGATTTTCACTCTTTTACATTTAGAGTATAAGTGGGGAAATGAAAGAACTATTACTCCTGTAAACAGACGATGTCAGCCAGGGCCGTACACAGGATCTATTTTGGGGAGGTGCAGGACCTAAAAAAAGTGGACCTTTTTTTCGAAAAAGTGGACCTTCTTTGATAAAAGTGGACCTAACCCCTAAAATGGTTGTTTTTGGACTTTTTTTAATGTTTAATCAAAAAGTGGACTTTCTCATCAAAATTTCTCCAAATTGTGGGCCCTTTTATCAAAAAATTCATCAAAAAGTGGACCTTTTTCCCTTTTTGTGGAATTTGGGGGGGCGTGTGACCGACTGACCGCGCATGCGTACGGACCTGATGTCAGCCAATTTTCATTTAATATAGGAACTCGCCCAAATGCATCAAAAGTGATACAAACCACAAACCGATTTAGGTGCTTTGATGTGGGTCAATTACAGGTGTTCCTATGGCCCATATATGACCTCGTCCTCATCCGTTATTCATATACAGGGTGACCCAATAAAAACTTTACCCAAAATGAAAATGATATTTTTCCACTTTCTGTAATTTGATATCTGTGGATTTTATTTTATCATAAAGAATGGGTAATAGAGCATCTTACCTGAATTTTTTGTTCATTTTTGTTGAGTGGTTCTCAAGATATGGTCCATTGAACAATAAGTCAGCAAACAGACTTGTCCGCGGAGCATCATTTTTCTTTGGCATGGAAATCCCCAATGCCCAAATCGAGCAGATCGTGTCCTACCCCCCTGCCCTGACACAAGACAGAAAACTGGTATTTAGCACAACTGCATGCTATGATTTCAGATTTGAAAAGCCAGGTTGCCAAACAATTTATGTGTACTTCATTCCATCATGAAATACCCATGGAGAAGTCTGCAGTTGTACTAAATACCAGTTTTCTGTCTTGTGTCAGAGCAGGGGGGAGGGGGTATGTTTAATGTGGTAAAATTTGGTGTAAAGTTACCTCTTGTAAAATTTGCATTGTTTTGTATAGAAATTAGGGACGAGTCATCTCTTTCCTAAAAATAAACCACTACGGAAGATCCTAAATCATGGAAACTGTATTTCCAGAATGTTCATGCTCATACCAACGATTTGACACCAATTTTGTCAAGATTGAAGCATTTTGAAAATTTGGCCCCTATACAATGACCAATCGAAAGTTCAATGACCTTTATCACATTTTCACCCATATCTTGGTAACTAAACATCACAAATTGCCAAATTACATATTTTCTGACTCCTAATGATGAGACGAATCAAGATACCTTTCAACTAAATCAAACCACTTTTTATAACTAATCTCTTTAGACTCAAGATGGCCACCAAATGGACCCTGTCAGTTGATTTTAATTTAATAAAATTAGTAGACAATTTTTAATTAGTAGACAGACCAATAGCCAGGATTCATTTTAAGGATGCGACCCCTGGGGGCACTGACATTGGAAAGAGGTACGGGTATGTGCGGCCCTTAAAGGAAAACCCATACAACAAATAATCTTATACAATATGCTCCATAAAATAATTAATGACCACATATCGAGTGGTTTCATCGGAAACGGAATTATATTAACCATAACAATGAATTACTACAATATAGTTTGAGCATGCGCTATTTAAAAATCACGTTAGGATATAACATGTTATGCGATACCGCCGGCACGTTTGCGTCACACATGCCATAGGAATTACACATTATGAAAGCGTCATGTGTGAAGTTGTATGACACTACTGTGCAGTCCGTATCGCATAACACTCGGTTATACAGATCCCATATACACAAGCGCGATTTCAAATAGCGCGTGGTCAGAGGAAAAATGTTTAATTCATTTATGGTTAGTATATTTCCGTTTTCGATGAAACTAGATTGTGTTCAATAATTATTTTATAGCGTATAAATAAGTTATCTTAGTACAGGTTCTCCTTTAAGACCCCCATTTTCGGAAGTCTCTCTCAGCAGTTCCCAAGCCCCCCAGTTGAAGCATAATCAGTTCTTAAGGTCCCCTTTTCAGAACATTTAGGCCTCGAACTAAATTTTAAGCCAAATTTCAGCTCCCAAAATTGTTCAAAATTTCAGTTCCCAAGCACCACTTCGGAACAAAATTAAGTTCACAGCCCCAAGTTCGGAAATAGGGCCGCACATCCCACCTGAAAAAGTTACGTGGCCCCCCAGGGATGTGACTTTTCCAATAAACAAAACAGTGCAAATATCCAGTCCAATATGCTTGGAAAACCTGAAGTTATGACAAAAAAAGGTGACACCGTGGCCTATAGGGCATTTTTGCAATACAAAAAACATGTGCTATAAGATGGAAAATTGTACCATCCAAAATGAATTGAAATTTTACAAGTATTAGCTTTTTTCAAGGCTATCTATTGAACCGTAATAAAATGGATAAGTGAAAAGCATAAGTACATTTAAAGGGGCATTTTATAATTTGTGTGCCATTGTATTTAACAATTTGTCCACCCAATTATTCATTTTTACAAATCATGCAAACTTACAAACTTGGACTACGGACTTACATTTAGGCATATGGGGGGATATGCTGCACAAATAGGATACATTTTTACACAAAATCCCTTAGACATGGAGTTCCCATTTTCTACAAGAAATACTTAGACATGGGTTATTTTCCTGGAAACTAGCTTAAAAAGTGCACAGGCCCAGAAATGGTGAAAGGGTTTCTGATTCCTTAGCCCCACATCCTCCAACCAAAACCCAATTCTGAGTACCCCCCCCCCCCCAACTAAGTAAGTAGTAGTAAATCCCAAAGTTTTAAATCCGGTTTTGTCCCCTGTCAAGGGGGTGGCGGATTCACCTCACCTACGCAGCAATACCTTTACTCCCTCTTCCACTTGCACCCGATTCAATGCACCTCCATACTCAATTCAACAAGATCATACTATAATAATAAACCTCATAGTGGCGGCGCAGGACTCTTTTTCTGGGGGGGGCAAACAGGGGGCAAAGTGAAAATCTCGCTGATTTTTGCCCCAAATCACTGAATTTTGCCCCAAATCCTTCATTTTTCTTTCGACCAGGGGGGGCAAAAACTGGGGGAAAGAAAAAAAGCCCCCATTTTGCCCCCCCCGGCGCCCGCCACTGCCTCCCTCCACCTGTTCTTCAAAGTCTTCCTCTCCTACTCAAACCTCCCACCTCAAGTCAACGCCTTCTTAAAAACATGCCCCTGCATCCTTCCTCAACACGTGCCCATACCAACGACACTATCGCCTTCGCCAAACGATCCATCGCCTCCTCCAATCCCAAAACATCTGCATCCAAGTCCTCATCTTATCCTTCAACTTCACACCACATATTGATTGCTCTCATCATTGCTTCTCTCTCTCCTCAGAATCCCCATCTCATTTTCGCTCTGGGTGTACAATAAGAATAATACAAAACTTGGTTAAAATTATCACTGACTAATTGTGGTCTTTTAATAATCGAATAATTTAGCTGCACAGTAGAGAAGCATGGATTTACAATCGGTTAGTTATAAACCCATTGAATCCAACACTGATTACATTTTATCCCATATTGGTCACATTACTTTAACCAAGTTTTTAAAATTGACCAACATTGGGTAAATTATTTATGCTGTTGGGTAGTTTCTCTTTCAGCAATTAGTAAAAGAGTTATAGGTTAATAACTTCGTATCAACAACCTTGCCCACCCCCCACACACACACACACACACTTTACTCCATCCAAAGGGGATTTTGGTATCAGACTACAGTTTCAGATTTGTATCATTACCCCATGTTCTTGGTGATATGCTTCCAAATGAGGGCGGCAAAAGCTATCACAGGAAAAATTGGGGACCATCTGGTCACCCACCTTAAAAGCTTATGATATTAGAATCTTAAAATATTCTACATTCAAAAATTGTAAATTAAGAAATAAAGGTAAGATGTTATTGTTTATGCAAGAATAATGTGATCCGAGGCAAGTAAAAACAAAAAACAATGACGCGAGGCCGAAGCCAAGACTCATTATTCAAATGTTTTTCTGCCGAGGACACATTATTCGGTAACAAGGCGGTGCTCGACCACAAGTCTCGCCTCCTCGCCTACGCGCATAACTGTAAAAGTCATGCAAAAATCCCTTTAAAAATTTAAAAATTGCTAAAAAATTCCTATACTTTGTTCAGCACTAGGTAGGCAAAAATATTTTGAAAAAAAAATCATTCCACCCCCCATTTCTGAGGTCCGGAAAGTTAACATCCTCGTAGCCCTTACGGAAACTTTTTCCCAGCTTTTTTTAAAAAAAATTGTACACAAGCAGTGAAAACGGACGGCGGGAAAGACAGACAAGACAGACAGACAAGAAAAGTGATACTAAGTCTCTGCCGAACAAGGTTCAGGAGAGACAAAAACAGGGACATCGCACCCTTTATTCTATTCTATTACTTAGAAATAATAAAATAATTACCTGAAAAGCTGGCTATTTCTTATTAAAACAACAGTTGTTGGTTGTGTATTACAGTGCACCTCGCCTTGTCTTCTCATAAATTTTGCGTGTGCGCCCTATATGGTGGTTTGTCACGCTCGCACGCGATTACGCATTAGGGCAGAATTCAGAATATATGGGACAGTAAAACTAACCAATCAAAGAGCGGGCTTTTGAATAATGGGCAGTCCAGTTAGAAGTAATAGAATGTCGGAGTAGAACCTGGTAATACGAGGTGATTAGAATAAAAGGTCTATTTTGATTGGTTAATAGGGAGGCATATCACGCGATATCATATTAAAGAACAATCCCAAGCATGATAAAGGTGACTGTGGAGAGTTGAGCCTTACTCAAGACTTAATAAATAGACAAGCGCATTCTCCACAAACGGCGTTACCAAAAATCGAAGGGGGTGACCAAAAGTATTATAATGAGCATACCACTTCATTATCATTTAGTTTTAGTTTTGGGCACCATCATATTTGGTTTACGCATCGTCGTATTTGGAAAAGTCCTTATGCATATTTATGAGACACGCAGTATTTGACGTTCGCCACACTTAGCGAGTGAAAACAAAGTAACAATTGATGCCACATGCTATCACTCGGACAAATATCTCTTTTCCTAAGCAACAGAATTAACAGGGTCATCGGGAGACTTTTGTGCATTAGGATTGCAGGAATCTTTAGTTGCATGGTTTTTTTCATCGATTGGTTTTCGCCATTAATTATTGCAGGAAAAATAGGCCAGACCAGGCAACGCGTTGCTGAAATGGCGCAAAGCGTTGCTACTTTCTCGCAACGCGTGCAGCCATACGTTATGGCCTTTGTGGCCTGCGATACACGTATCATTCCCATATCACACAAGCGCGAATTTCAAAAAGCTTGTGCGTCAGGAGAAAATGTTGTAAGTCAATTTTATGGTTAGTATTATATTTCGTTTTTTCATGAAAACACTCGATATGTGTTCAATAATATGTATAGAGTATAAATAAGTTATTCTTAGTAAAGGTTCTCTTTAAGACCCCATTTTCGCATCTCTCCAGCAATTCCTACGACCCCGTTGAAGCATTAATTCAGTTCTTAAGGTCCTTCAGAAAATTTTGGCTCAGAAGCTAAATTTTAGCCAAAATTTCAGCTCCCAAAATTTCTCAAATTTAAGTTCCCAAGCCACCTACTTTCGGATACAAAATCAGTTCACAAAGTTCCCAAGTCCGGGAAATAGGGGCCGCACATCCTACCTGAAAAAAAGTTGAGTGCCCCAGGGATGTGACTTTTACAATAAAAAACAGTTTGCAAATATCCAGTCCAATATGCTGAAAACCATGCAGTATGACAAAAAAAATGTGACACAGTGGCCTATAGGGGCATTGCATACAAACATTTTGTAAAGATGGAAAATTCTGTTACCATCAAAATGAATTGAAATTTTACAAGTATTTAGCTGTTTTCAGGTATAATTTGAACCGTTAATAAAATGGATAAGTGAAAATCATAAAGAAATACATTAAAGGTGAATTTTTATAATGTGGGACATTTTAATTAATCCAATTTGTCACTCCACTTATTCATTTGACAAACTCATGCAAACGTGTGCAAAACTGGAGGTAACTACATTAGGCCTATGGGGATATGCTGCACAAATAGGATAAATTTTTACAGAAATCCTAGAAATGGGTCCATTTTCTACACGAATAATTAGACATGGGTTGATTTTCCTGGAAACTAGCCTTAAAAAGTGCCACAGCCCCGAAATTGGGAAAGGGTTTCTGATTCATTAGCCCCACATCCCCAACCAAACCAAATCTGAGTACCCCCCCCCCCCAACTAAGTAGTAGTAGTAAAATCCAAAGTTGTAAAATCGGTTTGTCCGGCAATAGGGGTTGGACGGAGGTCACCCACACTCGCAGCAATCGCCCTTACCCTCCTCATTCCAACTTCGCCCGATTCAATGCATCCCCATCCTCAATTCACCCTCCTACTATCTCCTACCATTGGCGGCGCCAGTACCTCTTTTCTGGGTGGGGGGGCAAACGGGGGGCAAAGTGAAATTTGGTGGGGGGCAACAGTGAAATTCTGGGGGGCAAAATATGAAAAAATGTGGAATATTTTCACCAATTTTGGCCCAAAATCGTGATTTTTGCCCAAATCACTGCAATTTATGCCACAAATCCTTTCATTTTTCTTTCGACCAGGGGGGGGCAATGGGGGACAAAGAAAAAAATTGGGGGGCATTTGCCCCCCGTGCACCCCTGGAGCCCGCCATGCCTCCTCCAATTGCTTCTTCCAAGTCTTCCTCCTCCTCAAAAACCTCCCACCTCCAAGCTCACAGCCCTTCTTAAAACATGCCCCGTCATCCCTTCTCAACACGTTTGCCCATACCAACGTCACTATTTGCCTTCGCCAAACAAGCCATCGCCTCCTCCAATCCCCACATCTGCATCAAATCCATCCTATCCTTCAACTTCACCCCACACATTGCTCTCATCATTGCTCTCTCTCTCCTCAGAATCCCCATCTCATTTTCGATCTGGTGTTAAAAGATAATACAAAACTTGGTTAAAATTATCCTGATAATGTGGTTATTTTAAATTAAATAATAATTTAGCGCACAGGTATAGAGCATGATAAAACGCCGTTAGTTAAAAACATTGAATATCCAACACTGATAACATTTTACCATATTTGGTAAAATTTATTTTAACCAAGTTTGTTAAAATTTGACCACATTGGGTTAAAATTATTTATGATGTGGGTTAGGTTCATTTTCACAATAGTAAAAGAGTTAGAGGTTAATAAATTGTATCAACCCACCGTGTCCCCCCACACACACACACCACTACTCCATCCAAATTGAGATTTGGTATCAGAATACCAGTTCAGATTTTTTCATTACCCCAGAAAAAATTCGTGTGATATGCGTCCCATGAGGAAGCAACACGCCTAGACAGGAAAAATTGGACCATCTGGTCACCCACCTTAAAGGCTTATAATATTATATCTAAAAATATTCTTACATCAAAAATTGTAAAATTAAGAAATAAACGGTAAGATGTTCGGTTTATGCAAGAATAATGATCCAGGAAGTAAAAACAAAAACAATGGGGGAGAGGCGAAGCCAAGACTCTCATTTTCAAATGTTGTTTTCTGCGAGGACACATGATCGGATAACAAGGCGGTTCTCGAACCACAAGTCTCGCCTTGTTTCGCGGCATACTGTAAGACAAAAAAGCAGTACACCAGAGTGCAACTGTGCGAGGCCAGGGTGTCCCAAAAAATGTTTGTGCAAAGCAAACAAATCCAATTTTTTAAAGTTTACTTCCCACTCTTTCATTTGCACCACCCTAGGGGTCACAACATTTTCCATTGTGGGAAGATATTAATCTTGCACGTTGAATCCCCCCCCCCACAAGCATTAAGTGAGAGATGTTTAGGAGTAGGCCCCCTGGTTTTGCATTATAGTATCTTCTTTCCTGCTCTTTCTTGGACACCACCCCAGGGGCCAAACATTTTCCATTGTGGAGATATTATCATGAAAAGTCATGACAAAAAAATCCCCTAAAATTCACTAAATTAGTAAAAATAAAAAAAAATAATTCAATTTGGCAATACGTATTTTTTGAAAAAATCATGTCACCACATTTTCGAGGGTACGGGGGGAAAGCGTGTGGAAAGGCCCGAGTTGACATATAGTTTCACATTTTCCAAGAATGTAAACGGCTGGCAACCCAAAAGACGACCCACATGCAACACCCAGAACTAGAAAAACCCTTCAATGAAAACATGGGCACTGATTTGCTATATCTATGATGTTAATACCTTTGTTTGGGTATACCCCTGCCAAATAAACACATGCTGACCTCCTAATTTAATTGTAAGGTAAACAAAATCCTGAATCAAATTCTTTAGGCCAAGGTGTAGTTATTTCACACTGCACCAGTGGACAACCTGAGCAAAGTTGATTGAATTGGATAAGCATCGGTATTAGTTGCAATTTTAAAAAATCAAAGAATGCCCCGTAAGTGGCCCACATGCATTTTGACCACAATGATGAGTCACACCAAAAAGATGTATGGCATAGAGTCTCATGCAGCGAAGGAATGTTGCATATCCAATGTAACCTACCATTTCATCAATACAAGAATTACGCAATTTAATTAGATTCATGCATCAAACAAGCCCCTTTATGGCAAATGCACTTTGACCGCAATTATGAGCTCACACAAAAGATGTATGGCCATAGTGTCTCATGTAGCGAAGGAATTTTGCATATCCAATGTACCATTTTCAGCGATACAGCAATTACGCATAATGTAGATAAATTGTATCAAACAAATGCCCCTGTAATCAGCCCACATGCACTTTGCACCCAATTACGATTCACACAAAATGCATGGACACGTAGTCATTCATGTTGCGAAGGAATTTAGCCCATCCGAGGACCGTTCAGAGATACAGTAATTACGCATATTTAATTAGCTCATTTGCAACTAAGTGCAATATTTGCACTTTCACATTGCAAGAAAGTGCGCATCGTGATTAGGCTTTCATGCAGCGAAGGAATTTTGCATATCCGGTACCGTATTTCAAAATGTATAGCAATGTACGCTGATTTGCATGACTCATTGCAATTTTATTTGCTCAAAATAAGCCCAAATCTAATCAAGTCGAGAACTCCTCAGCCTGCTCCCTTCCAACAAGTTACATCATCTTACGCCATAAGGAAACTCCAGAAAACTTGTACAAGCCTTGCGGGAAAATTTCTTAAAGTATGCCAATTAGATACTTAATTAGCAGATTTTAAGCCCAAAATCTAATCAGGTCAAACTCGTCGACCCGCTTCTTTCCAACAAAGTTACATTCATCGTAGCCCTTAAGGAACTCCAGATAAATGTACACAAGCTTAATGAAAAGAAAAATACAGACAAAAAACAGACAGACAGACGACGGACAGGGACAGACAGGACAGAAAGTGATACTAAGTCTCTGCCGCACAAAGTTCAGGCGAGACAAAAACAGGACATCGCACCCTTTTTTCTATTCTATTACTTTAAGAACATAAAATAATTTACTGAAAAAGCTGGCTTATTTCTTATTAAAACATAAACGGTGTTTGGTGTTCTTAACAGTGCACATCGCCTTGTCTTCTAATAAATGTGCGTGTGCCTATATTGGTGGTGTCACGCTCGCACGCGATTACGCATTAGGGCCGAATAATGGGCTTTAAACTAACCAATCAAAGAGGGTGCTTTTGAATAATGGGTAGTAGAAGTAATAGAATTAGAAAGTCGGAGTAGAAAACTGGTAATACTCCCGGGTACCCATTTCTAAGATTTTTGCTTCAAATTTACACCCATTTTTAAAATTTTATGGGGCACGAATGTCGAGCTCAGAAAATTTCGAATTTTTAGCTAGATTTTGAGCCATTTTTCATAAAAACGGGACCCATGTCTAAGGGATTCTCATGAAAATACGACCCATGTATAGGGATTTCTCATGAAAAATGACCCACTGGAGCCGATCATCCCCCGGGATACTTAACATGTGAGTAACCCCCCCCCCCCGGGTAATATGAGGTGATTAGAATATAAAAAGTCTATTTTGATTGGTTGTTAATAGGGAGGCATTATCACGCTTATATCATATAAAGAAAGAACCAATCAAAACCATGGTGACTGTGGAGAGTTGAGCCTTACTCAAAGGGACTTATATAAGATAGACAAGCGCTTCTCCACAAACGGCGTAACCAAAAGCGACGGTGCCAAAAGTAATATCATGAGCATAAGCACTTCATTATCCTAGTTTTGGGGCACCACCATATTTGGTTTACGCATCGTCGTATTTGGAAAGTCCTTATGCAATATTTAATGCAGACAACACGAGTTATTTTACCGTTCGCACACTTAGCGAGTGAAACAAACAAGTAACATTGATGGCACATGCTATCACTCGGACTAAAGACCTCTTTTCCTAGCACAAGTAACAGGGGTCATCGGGAGAGAGACTTTTGTGCATAGGATTGACAGGAATCTTTTAGATGCATGTTTAGCTTCATCGATGGGTTGTCGTCAAAATTGCAGAAAATCGGCCGATCAGAAATGGAACACTGGGGAAATGCCAACACTGAGAACATAAA
Organism: Ophioderma brevispina; assembly: GCA_023653785.1. Taxonomy (NCBI): domain Eukaryota; kingdom Metazoa; phylum Echinodermata; class Ophiuroidea; order Amphilepidida; family Ophiodermatidae; genus Ophioderma; species Ophioderma brevispina. The sequence goes on along the minus strand of JAMKCH010015386.1, from coordinate 30,035 downwards.
CGCAGGAACGCACCGATTTATAGTGCGTGTGCTTGCATGTGCCCGTAACAACGCGACGCCGCGGCTGGTTGCGCCACAAGAAGGATGGCGCGCGAGGTGTGAGAGAAATCGGTTACGTTGTGTGGCCTATCAATAACATGAGCGTTCCCCTCTTGGTTTATGTTCTCGCTCTATGGCCTTAAGGCAAGTAGTAGTCAATCCTTTCCCATGGTCGGCAAGACTGCATGTCGCGGTGGATGCGAACAAAAATCTCATCTCAGATAAAGATCAGTTACACGTTTTCTTGAGCATAAAATTAATCTAAATGTACTGGATTTGATTTCCACTCTCAGTAGCTTCCAACCTTAAATCAGCCACTGATCTTGTCTAGGATCATATATCATGCTTTTAAAAGATGTGATCATTTAATGTATACACCTAGGCCCCTACCCAAATGCCTTGAAAGAAAACTTCAAATTTGGAATATGAACAAAAAAAATCTATACCCTTTCAATTTTGACAAAGCTAAAATAGGGCAGGTTTTACGTTGTGCGTACGATGACGAGATTGGATAGCTCGTATCATCTTGGTTGTATTTATTCGCTAGCACTGATGAAGTGATGCTTTGATGAGATTGACACATTGATGTCAGCTATTTCTATGGGTCTATTCAATCTTATTGATTGTGGATGCTTGAGGGTGATAAGTGGGTATAACCCGGCTGCCGCATGCTGAATACCCATGTAGCAAGACTCTACAGCGGGGCAAGGCCGCGGCCGATCTGATACCAATTTCACTGGATAGATTCGGGATAGATTATTTTGGCGGGGAGCCGGAACTTGGGAAAAAAAGAAAAATAGTAATTGTTTATAGTTTCAATTGTATAAATGTAAGTGTCATTATTTGCTTTTTATTACCATGCCAGCAAGATGGAAAACATTTAAAAATTAGAACAGCAATTTTGTATACCATGTTGTCATAGCAACAATTACTCTCTAAAATGCTAAAGGAGTGAATCTAGGACCAGTCTTGCTGGCTTAATTTACTCTTTAATAGAGTGAATTTTGTTTATGTACTCGTCATGATGAATTGGCACTCTCATTACTTCATAAGAGTGAAGAATTGACAGCATTCAACTCTCAAAAGAGGGAAATTTAACTCTAACAACGACTGGTCCCCGAGGATCACTCCTTGAAAGAGTGATTTCACTCTTTTACATTTAGGGAGTTGAAAGACAAAAATGTGACCAATTCTTGGCTTGTTTGTGAAACCAGGCATGTTATATGGTGTTATCAAAACAGTATCTGGTTCCACAAGAACTACCTGTAAAGGTGCAACAAGAAATTTCAAGTATCCTTATTTTCTGTGATATGTAGTGATTCATATTATTTTTTTTTCGGTGTGATATGTAGTGCTTCATATAGATAGATGGCTGCAGTAGCATTCATTAACCAATTTTTGTTTCTCTGCAGGAATAGCTTATAAATGATGAAAAGAACAGGTGATTTTGCATATGCTTATATTGCATAGAAAACATAGTTGAAGTCATATTTGATCCTATACAAATTAGAAATTTCACAATTTTTACCAAGAAAATTTCTCAGCTTAATCCTTTCAGATGGGATATATTTGATAGAAATACAGAATTTTCACATTTTTAGGAAAACCCCTATTCGAAATCTGTTGCACTTTAAAAGTAAAAACGATAAGGCCAAAACAACAAGTTTGTTTACAGAGGCCAAACATATTTGATTTGGAGTCATTGTTAACCAAATTCATGTTTTTTTTTGTGATTTTAGAACAAAGAAATATTTTTTAGACAAAAAATGCATGAGAGAGAGAAAATATTTTAAGTTAATTACAATGGAAACTTATGGCTGATTGGTTCACAATGGAACATGCTATTAAATGTAAACGATCGTCAAAATTTCACTCCCCAAAAGAGTGAAACTACTGTAAACCACTCGAAAATGAGTGAAAAAAAGCAAATTTCCACTCAGAAAGAGTAAAAATCACTCCAAAAAGAGTGGATTTCCACTCGTTTGAGGAGTTAAACGAAGGACAACACTTTTGAGTGAAACAAAGGACAACACGAAAATAAGTGGAAATCCACTCTTTTTGGAGTGATTTTTACTCTTTTTGAGTGGACATTCGCTCTTTTCACTCATTTTGGAGTGGTTTACAAGAGTTTCACTCTTTTGGGGAGTGAAATTTTCACTCGTTTACATTTAGAGAGCATGTGATTTTTTTAGCCAATCAGAAACATGGTGCGAATGGCGGTAGGCCCTGAGTAGGGCTAAAGAGGGCTAGAGTTTAGAATTTTTGTAAGCTGCATTTCAATTGGTTATTGAAATGAATATCTGATGTAATTAGCCAATCAGAAATGCTGTATGAAAGATAAGTAGTGTTCAGGGGTTAAAATAAAGAGTTGATGAAACTTTGTCCCCCCCCAACTTTCCCCCCCAAAAGTTGAGATTTAGAGAATAAAGGTATGATTTTGGGAACCGGTGTGAAAGCAGATATAGTCCGGTAGGAGCCATAGTCCGGGGCTCCATAGACGATAACGGAATAAAGCGTGAAACTAATGTTGCGTAAAGAGTCAACTGAAGCGATTGCCCTATTGTTCACCATTGTTCCCGGACTATGAGTACGCCGGACAATGGTTACTTCTACACCTGTGCTCTCTTTACGATGAATTGAAACCAAGGCGATACCATTATTTTAAGTGGAAGAACAACGCCGGAGGCCCAGTTCTTCCACGCAAAAATAATGGTGTCGCCAGTTTCAATTCGTCGTAAAGAGAGTACCAGTTCCAAAATCATACCTTTTGTTCTCATTCTTAAACAGCAATTACCATTTAAGGTCATCTTTAACCCAAGTTTGTGATACTTATGGCTTAAATACAACAAGAAAGGACTGCCATCACCCAGTGACAACAATCGAACAACCTGCCGAACGCAACGATCATACGTAACGAGACGCAACGTTGGCAGGCGCGCGCGATTCGCGCGAAAGTAGCAAATGCAGTATGACGCGAGGGATTCAATCTAAAAATAACTTCAATACGCAGCGCCGCCGTATTACCTGGGTTCAAGTTAATCGAATGAAACCCAGCATCAGCCAATAAATTGCTTACATTTTCACAGCGTTTTTACGAATTTATATCATCTGAAGTTAGCCTTAGTAATGCATGCGTACCCAATTTTACTTGGAAATTCTATCGTATCTGCTTATGAAATTTGCAAGTTTGTATTTATGCCCATAAACGGACAAGTACAGTGGGCTATGGGAAACTTGTGATTCAAGCATTTGCTCATAAAATCAACGCAAGATCGATATCAACTGAATTTTGGGAATAGCTTTTATCAACGCTCTCTATGTACCATAAATAAAAAAGAAGGTGCCAGAATCACGAAACCGCACCTTTTAATTGAGATTCGCACATCAGCACTTCTTCAGATTTGAATCTTTCTTCAATTTACTATTACTATTACTAAAAATGTAAACATTAAGATTTTTCCAAGGACATTTTCAACTGATTATTGGGGAATCATGGCAAACGATGAACCACAACAACGAAAGAAGATAAGTTTAGAGAAAAACTGTGTGTGTCTAGAAAAAAAAACTTAGTTTATCAAGATAGAGAAAACTATGTTTATCTAGAAAAAACTTAGTTTATCAAGATAAACTATGTTTTTCTCTTGATAAACTTAGTTTATCTTGATAAACATAGTTTTTCTCCTGATAAACTAAGTTTATCAAATGAAAAACTGTTTTTCAAGAGATAAACTATGTTTATCAAGAGAAAAACATAGTTTATTTTTTTTTTTTTTTTTTTTAATTGAACCCAGGCATCAGCCAATAAAATTGCTTACATTTTAACAGCTGTTTAAGAATTTTATATCATATGAACTGTTAGCCTTAGTAATGCATGCGTACCCAGTCTTACTTGACAATTCAATCGTATCTGTATGAAATTTGCAAGTTTGTATTTTATGCCCATAAACGGACAAGTACAGTGGGCTATGGGAAACTGTGGTTCAAGCATTTGCTCATAAAATCAAACCGCAAGATCGACTGAAATTTTGGGGAATAAGCTTTTCTCAACGCTCTCTAGTGAACCATAAATAAAACAGAAGGTGCCAGAATCACGAAACGCACCTTTAATGAGATTCGCACATCAGCACTTCTTCAGATTTGAATCTTTCTTCATTTTACTATTACTATTACTAAAATGTCAACATTACAGATTTTCAAGACATTTTCAACTTGATTATCTGGCATCATGGCAAACTGATTGAACCACAACAACGAAGATACAGTTTTAGAGAAAAACTGTGTGTGTCTAGAAAAAACTTAGTTTATCAAGATAGAAAAACTATGTTCTAGAAAAAACTTAGTTTATCAAGATAAACTATGTTTTTCTCTTGATAAACTTAAGTTTATCTATCTTGAAAACATAGTTTTTCCTCCTGATACTAAGTTTAATCAAATAAAAACTGTTTTTCAAGAAGATAACTATGTTTATCAGAGAAAAACATAGTTTATCTAGATAAAAATAGTTTATTCAAAGAGCAAAACTATGTTTATCTATATAAACATAGTTAATCAGGTTTATGGTTCAATCAGCTTGCATAATCCTTTCTTTTGCACTGTCTGTAATGTCAATGAGCCCAGGTCCGGCTCAAAGGTGGCCATTTTTTTTCAATATTAATTTTTTTTTTTTCTTTCTTTTGTTGTGTCTACATCCTAGTAGTACAAAACGTTTCAAACAGGTCAGAATTGGTATCTAGATACATAGTTTTCGTATTGTGGTTCAATTCAGCTTGCCATAATCAGTCTTGCACTGTCTGTAATGGGTCACTGAGGCCCAGGTCCAGGCATCAAAGGTAGCCATTTTTTTTTAATTTTAATTTTTTCATTCTTTTCTTGTTCTAATCCTACTTGAGTCAATTTTGAAATGGTCTTACAAAAACAGGTTCAAACATGGTCAGAATTTGTATAATCATTCCCATAATCACATGTCCAATCACACATTATATATATCTGACGTACACAATTCTAAAATGTCTCTGCACTTTTGGTACACAGAATCCATAATATACAATTCGACTTTCAGTCAGAAAGGATACCATTACCAATCTCTTCAGAATCCCCCCCCCCCCCCACAGCATATATGGCCGTCACTCTCACAATATGGGATCTAATGGCCATGGAAACTTATCTTCAAGGGACCCTTTAATGATTCTTCAGGATCAAAAAATTTCCCAAAGTTTTGAATAGCATTTTAAGACCAATAATGTACGTATATGGAAAAATGGCTGCATAAAAGTGGAGAGTTGCATGGACGACTTGTGTTCATGCCAGTTTGTAGAGTGAGCTGTGGAGCGAGTTGAAGAGCGAGTTAGGAGCGAGTTGAGGATTGGTCAAGTTGCACAGCTGTTTGACCCCATACACACTGTCCTCTTTTTTTTTAGAATACAATTTTAAGATGGAGACACAATTTTGACCCTGGTAAAGTGGGACAAGTGCAAGAGCTATCATTCTCCGCAAACTCAAACCAATCCATTGTGGGAATCTTGCATATAGCCCTACAAGGTTAAGATTTGTATGTTATAAGTGCCCCTATAAGCCAATTCTCCATAGAAAACGGTAAAACTAATTTTTTTTCTGAAAAATCGGAGTGCCCCGCAATGAAATGTCTGTAAAATTTACACAGAATGTGGTTAGTGGACGAAATATTCCAATCATTTGTCAAAGGTGTGAGTCGCCGACAATATTTTGTGTTTTAATTCTGGTTTATTATATATAATGAGACTTTCAAACAGCTGTGGTTTGATTGCTGTAATGTCGGAGGTGTTATGAAGCGAGTTGTATATTGGTTGATACCAAGTGATTGATTTGGATCTATCGGACATTCCTGTATATCTCGGGATATCCATGTATTGGCCAAGAAAGCCACAACAGGAAGCTTATTCCACAATTGGTGTCATTTTACGAGACTATTTGGGACAAAGCCAGGGGTAATAATCCGTAATAAACACTGTGATGTGCATGCACAGGTATGGCTCCTGTACAATGGGATCGACACTTTAACGTCGCCTCCGAAGGACGGGTATTCATGGTTTTCAATGTTTGCCCATTGCCCAAGTCCACTGAACCATGGGGAGAGCAACTCCATTTCATCAATAGCTCGTGGACAGATTAAAATCCAGAATTTAGTGCCCGATAAAGCCCTGCAAGTGGTCCCGTCAGGAATTGAAACTGGGGACCTTACACCAAAGAATACCCGAACCAGGGGCCACACGGCTCTCAAATTGTAGATTGTTGCAGTTGTACTACATTAGCCATAAAACCGAAACCCCATTTAAAAGGTGGTGACCTGATCGACAACCTCGTCCCTCACTTAACTCAAATTGAGCATTTGGTATCAAAATTTCATACTTTTCCTCAATTATCCCAGAAATATCAGGCTCAGGAAATGGTTTCCTTTTGATGTTAAAGCAGAAACATCTCCTAATGTGGTTGAACACAGTAAAGACTGATTCAAAGATTTTTTTGAAATATTTTTTTGTGTATTTATTAAAAATAGGTTAACTCGAACAACAGATAGTCACCTCCAATGCCCAAGTTTGGTATCAAATGGATTGATGAGCCCATGTTTATTTGTTCGAGCTATAAGTTGCAAAAATATTGGGTGAGACGCAGTCGAGCCCAATATTTTAAAACTCATGACGAGACCAATAAATATTGGGCGTAAATCTTCAAATTTTATCATTATTATGTTTTGGATCCAATATTTTCCCACAATTGGATCCATACAAACATAATAATGAGATGAATCAGATCTTTCATTTCCATGCAGTAAACATTTTTGTGTAGTATACAGCACCATTGGCTACTGTGTGTAAAAAAAATTCCGGATCCGGAAAATTATAACAAGGTTGTGATTTTCTATATGAAGGACTTCGATTTGAGCTTAGCTATTTCACACAGTGATTAGTATATGGACAAGCATTGTGTATATGCAAAAAACACAATTTGTTTGAAAATTGAGGGCACCCTCCTCGGGAAATCTCTGAGTCAGCCTTTAATTAATGCACACTTTTCTATATTTAGTACCCATTTTGCTTCTACTATTTTTGCCACCCCAGAAAGCTTTGACCAGGAAGAAAAGCTGAAAAATCATGCTAAATCAGCCCTTTTGTACCTACTCACGTGGGACATTTTTACCGCCAACCAGGAAAATCTACCTCAAAACCACCTCCAACCGGAAAATCTGCCTCAAAACCGGGAATTTGCCCCTCTGAAAAACGGGTGACCTGTTACGCCCTGTACAGATGTATCTGGAAGTTCACAAAATACATTCTTATACCAATTATTTGTCACAATTGGCCCATACAGGAATCACACCACTAAATCCCGCACTAAATAAACTAGGTGTAGCAGACGACGTCAGTGCCGAGATAGAGTGTTGGCGTCCGAAATATGGCCCTTGCCTAAATGAAGAGTCACAAAATGTTGATAAGTTGTTGTCTTTAAATGAAATTTGAAATTAATCATAATGTGTGGACTAGTAACAAACCATTTGGGTGGTAAAGATTTTGTCTGTGCCATTTTTGTATAATTTCTGAGGGTTTGTGGAAACTGTGCAATTTTAATTTCTAGTAACATTCAACTAGGCATGGACGTTTTGAAAACATGCAATCTTTCGATGCTCTGTAGCTCAAAAAATCAGCCTTCATCATGCATATGACTTTTTCATTTTTGTTGAAGAGGTATGGTCCTAATCTTCCAAAAAAAATCCAGTTTTGAAATAACCAGTCCCTTTAAAGCCGAGAAATTGATGTTTGGTGAGAGGTCATTTTGTACACAAGTCTATGGGGAGTTATTTAGTGGTGTGATTCCTACAGATTTCAAACATCACATATAAATGGATATGGCCCAAGCCTTGTTTGAGTCGGTCACGATAAACTTGAATGTTGTCTGCAATGTATAAGCATCAATCTATACTCTAGAGATCAATTTGAGCCGATTTAAGAAGTTTGCAAGTAGATTTTGTGAGTTTTAGGTGCCAATATTGAGATCGAATCAGTTCTTAGCCTAGGCTTGATCACAGGTTTTTACTTATGACATGACTCACTATTGTAGACGTACACAGTCACTGTTAGTGATCAAAATTTTGCAGCCATGACACTCTCGTATGTTAAAATGTGTACTCTATTCGTTTTCAAAATGCTCACATTAAAGATGGGCAGGCCTCTAGCCTAGGCATAGGTCTAGTATATACATCATAGTATGTAAGCCTACATGTCTTTTTTTTTTTTTAAATTACTACTACGGGCACATTTCAGCAACATTGGGGGGAGGGTGGTAACGGGGGGGACCCACACTGTCTAGTCTCAGATGATGTATCACGCATTTGCCAAATGATATGGGACTATACATGAATCCCGAGCATTTATCTCATGAGGATCGTGGTGTAAATTTGGAATGATCCAAGTGCAAAGAAAAATGGGAAATGCTTGAGCCACAAGTTTAATGGATTCATTCTTTAGTCCTGCATTATATAAAAATCAATGATGAGCAAGGTTCTAATTAAAATAGACCTTCCGATCAACATTTCAAGGCAGTTTTAAACATGTGCACTGTTGTCTGTAACCTTACGGCAGCACATACTTCTATCCATGATGTGATGTGATTGATTGATTAGAATTCTATTTCAGTGAGTTAATCACAGAAGAAAAGTTGTACAGGGATGTGTTAATATTCACCAAAAATTACTAAAAATTGCATAATTTGGTGTTTTTGAGGCCACTTTGGGTGAAATACACCCAATTTAACTGAATTGGGTGCTTTTCAGGCCTCTCTCTTCTGCTGGAATCCGACCAATGATGTGAATTGGGTGGATATCTTTTTAAAAGCACCCGTTTCATGTAAATTGGTGCTTTTAAATGCCATTTCGATAGAATTTGCTCATATCATGTGAATTAAGTACTCTGACTTCAGAGTTATAAAAACCAAATTGGGTCTTTTGTAGTGCTTCCTCTGTCATCCTTCTAAACCAGATCTCTTCTTTCACAAAATGTGCTATCTTCAGCAGATAGCAAAAATAAGAACGTTGCTGCGGAGCAGTTTTTACTCATTTCTGGTCTCTATATTTTGGCTACAATGGCTCATACTGATAGAATAACATTCAATATTATGAAAATAGGTGTCTTCAGAAATTTTCCAGTCTCTACAGAACAGTGTGCATATTTGTCATAAAGGGCCAAAACAATGTGACAATGTGCCATGACATCATTGTTAGCATATATATTTCAATAATCCAAATGTGAATATGGAAAACATTTAGACCTCTAAGCTATAGCTTGTTTTACCTTATACACATCCTGCCATTTTCACTCATGGAATCCTTGTTTAAACTTAAGCTCCATCAACTCCATTGAGTTGCTGACCAGACTCTGATGTTATAAATGGCCATTGCTTAGCTTCATAAACTGCATGCATGATTCTACTGCAATAGTAGACCCGCACCCCTGTGCAAGAGAAATAGAGAAAGACTTAACATTATTTGAAGATGAATTTTGTGATGAAGGGAAAAATCAGGAAAATTTAAAAAGGATTTCTATTCAGTTTAAGCAGTGGCATAACCAGACCTTTGCAAATGGGGGGGGGTGCCAAGGCATTTTGTGAGGGGGCAAATTTGGGGTCCTTCTCCATAGACACTGTATAAATGGACAGTTTATTTGGGGGCTGGCGGGGGAAAGGGTTCTGAGCAGGGGTGCTCACCCCCTGGTTATGCCACTGAGTTTAAAGGCTGACTCAGAGATTTCCCGTGGAGAGCGCCCTCAATTTTCAAACAAATTGTGTTTTTTGCATATACATAATACTTATCCATATAGTAATCACTGTGCGAAATAACTAAGCTCAAATCGAAGTCCTTCAAAAAGAAAATCACAACTTTGTTTAAAAATTCCGGATCCAGAAATTTTGTTATACACGGTATCCTATGCACTGTTATACTGTACATAAACGTGTACTGCATGAAAACGAAAAATCAGATTCATCCCTAACTTTGGAATTGAGCATTTTAGGTGAGTATCTTTAGTTCTAGTTGACTATTTTTAATTACTATACAAAGAATATATATTTTGAAATCTCTGACTCAGCCTTTAAATAAAATACCCCCCCCCCACGCACACACTTCACCTCAATGAAGATATAACTAATTGTCAAAAAGAATCACTTTGAGAATACAATGTTAAAAACAGGGGGCGCACATAAAAAAATGTGCCAATATTGCTTTAATGCTTTGTGTGTCTCCAACCGTTTTACGGGCGAGCGTACCTTTCAAGTAGGGTCCCAGTAAATCTCCCAGTGAGCAGGCAAAAATGAGCTGATTTAGCATGATCTTCCAGCTTTTCTTCCTGGTCAAAGCTGTCTGGGGTGGAAACTCCCCTCCCACCCAACACCTGTTACGCTATTGCTTTCACTCTTTTACATTTAGAGAGTATTGATCATGACCTGACCTGGAGCATTAGGATTGGGTATGGGGTTATGGATTAAAGGAAGTATTAATGTTAAGCATCAAAGGTGCAATGAGAGATTTCGCATAACAGGTGTCCCTAAAAAAATGAAAACAATTCTGATTTTTGCACAAATTGCACTCATGTTAAGCTTTCCATCAAAAAATGCCCCCACTGAAAAGGATTAAGCTTAGAATTATTCCTAAATGAAATTTCAAAATTCCAATTAGAGCAAATAGAAAATTCAGCTTATGTTTTATAATGAAAAATTAAGCATATCAAAATCACCTGTTGTTTTTACTTTGAAGACATTTCTGTAGTCAAGTTAAAGGTGAGACACCTATTTAGTGTCTAAATTATATGAAACCACTACAACAGAAATATGGATGCCTTGAAATCTCTCGTTGCACCTTTAATGCTCCAGAAGAGTTATTCCTCGATGATATCACCAACATGGAATAAATTTATTTAAAACTCATGATTATACATATACAACAACATTTTTGGATTAAACCTAAGAATATTCAAATGAGTCCTAGAATGCCAAAAAAGTCTGGAATATTGTTTATTTTTTTATTTTAAATTTATTTTTTTTTGTTAAGAGTCACCTCAGCTCCTTATGTATGAAGGAGCTTGAAGATTCACCATAAAGTACACATGATAAAGCAGCTGATAATTTCACCCAAGGCAGCTCATCGTAGTTACGTCTTTCTTCCGCATCACCATGGTAACCTTATACATCATTGTATGAGGGTTGATTATATATCAGGGGGTGTAATTGGGGTGATGTGTAGAAATGGGACATAACGTTAGCTTGCTACAGTATTGGCAATCTCACCAATATCAATCTGTAAATCACTTTATTCTTCCTTATCTATAAGAGAGCCATGCTATTGTGTGACGTTATTATAGAAATTTCATGTAGCGGTAGCTACTAGCGGTCGTTGTGATTGGTTGGGCTGTCTCAGCCTGTTGCGCAAAAGGAAACTGGAACAATTTGCTCTATTGGTGCGATTAATTAGTAATCAAACCATTACAAATTGGTTAATTTTAATGTGTGCTATGCGGGCATAACATTTTGATATTCTGTGCTCTATTTTTCAGAGACATTAAAGGTGCACGCAGCCTCAGATTTTGCAATACTACAGCATATATCAATAAAAGCACAGAATTTTTAAGCAATTTTTTTCTGAGACAATAAACCAAATATTGTGTGTATTGTGAGAAAGATTGATTGTCCATCTTTGACAAGAATTTTGTTTTCATGTAATTTGGATTTTTGGTTCAAAAAAAGTTTTGTGAAGCCATTGTGAATCAGGTTAGTCCGATTTAATGATCTTAGCAAAACGACCTGTTACAGTAGTGTAGCAGGCAGGGGAATGGGATTGCCACCCCAGAGAGCTTTGACCGGGAAGAAAAGCTGGAAAATCATGTTAAAGGGGGATGGTCCGATTTAAGTATATGAAGTTTTCATCTTGATAGAATGGCCTTCACCCAAAAACCCCATCTGTAAAGTTTCTCGCCAATACTTCAATCCGTTTTGATGTGAGAGCTAGAAACGTGATTTTGTGAGACCCATAGAGTACTGTGTAAAATTAATATTGGTCGACCAAAATGGAGTACATTTTCGCTCATAACTTCCAAACCAAACATCCTTTTAGCCCTAAGATTTCACAGGGTAAATGAGAAAAATAGTAGCTTTCTTCAGATACCAAAATTTAAACCACTTTCGGTAAAATCTGGGGTTCTGGGGACGAGGCTATTAGCAATCGGGCCATGGACCTTTAAATCAGCCTTTTTTACCTGCTCACTGGGAAATTTTCACCTGATCCAACCTGGAAAATCTGCCTCAAAATCATCTCCAACTGGGAAAATCTGTGTGCATGTGCACACGTTTGTATGGGTATGTGCATGTGCACACGTTTGTATGGGTATGTGCATGCATGCATGCATACGTGCATGCGTGCGCGCGCGTGTGTGTGTGTGTGTGTATGTGTGTGCATGTGTGTATAATTTAGTTTACTGTATTGTTCCTAATAAACGCCCCTGGGGCGGTGCATTTTCAAAAGAGGGGGCGTTTATTACAGTCAAAATGGAAAGTCAAAAATCCCTGCAAAAAATTAAGACACACGGTAGTGTGTCCACCAAGTTTTAAAAAAAAAACGCCAAAAAAGCATTAAAACAGCCGTGATACAAACGACACACACCGTGAGTATATTAACAGAAACAAACTTCCCTTTGTTTGACGCGCGTTTGACGAGAAATAGCACTAGGTGGCAATATCGTCAATAATCACTTAACCGCTCGCAATACACAACCAGAGCATGTATTTCAACCCACAAAAGTATATTGGACGCATTTCATGTGCAACATATGAAATAAAAAAACGGAAACGATGAATTAGAAGTACTTTCAAACGGTCACTTATAATGATTATTAGTGGCAAGTGCGAAACTCTTACAAGTGGTCTCACAGACCTACAGCCTTTATTACGAAAGGGATAGTGGCTAAACGTAATACATAATTTCAAGTTATCCTCATGATGTGCCTTTTAGTGATAATATTGAAGATAATTCACTCCATGCAAAGAAAATGACGTTTAACGGGATTCTTTTGTTCGACATCACTACTGAACCATCACTTACTATCATATCCAACAATTTGCGTTATATTCTATAAGCTTCCTTCGTGGCCAAGCGGTCTAAGCGTTGGACGTTATTGATTTTACTTTTGGATAATCTGTTGTCGGTTCGAGTCCGGCGGTAGCCCACGACTTTCAGCACATTAAAATTACACGAGAGTAAGATCATTTTCTTTACTAAGTTTATGGAGTGGAAGTAGCAGTTGTCAAGCCACTGCTAAAGAAATCTACTCTTGATCCAGAAAATCTCAAAAACTATCGTCCTGTGTCCAATTTACCTTTTGTATCTAAGATTATTGAAAAAGTTGTCGCTTCCCGTCTTAATGATCATTTGGATACAAACAATCTTAAGGAGAAGTACCAGTCTGCTTATAAGAAATTTCATGGCACTGAGACTGCACTTCTAAAAAAAAAAAAAAAAAAAAGCGCGTTTGACGAGAAATAGCACTAGGTGGCAATATCGTCAATAATCACTTAACCGCTCGCAATACACAACCAGAGCATGTATTTCAACCCACAAAAGTATATTGGACACATTTCATGTGCAACATATGAAATAAAAAAACGGAAACGATGAATTAGAAGTACTTTCAAACGGTCACTTATAATGATTATTAGTGGCAAGTGCGAAACTCTTACAAGTGGTCTCACAGACCTACAGCCTTTATTACGAAAGGGATAGTGGCTAAACGTAATACATAATTTCAAGTTATCCTCATGATGTGCCTTTTAGTGATAATATTGAAGATAATTCACTCCATGCAAAGAAAATTACGTTTAACGAGATTCTTTTGTTCGACATCACTACTGAACCATCACTTACTATCATATCCAACAATTTGCGTTACATTCTATAAGCTTCCTTCGTGGCCAAGCGGTCTAAGCGTTGGACGTTATTGATTTTACTTTTGGATAATCTGTTGTCGGTTCGAGTCCGGCGGTAGCCCACGACTTTCAGCACATTAAAATTACACAAGAGTAAGATCATTTTCTTTACTAAGTTTATGGAGTGGAAGTATAATTCATCTATAGTTCAAACATTTCCAAATCTTTCTTATTAAGACACATGGTAGTGGGTCCACCCATTTAAAAATACAACAAAAAAATAAGAAAAAACAGCAAAAAAAGCATTAGAACGTCCATGATACAAGCGACACACACCGTGAGTATATTAACAGAAACAAACTTCCCTTTGTTTGACGCTTGTTTGACGAGTAAAACCACTAGGTGGGAGTATCGTTAACGACCGCTAAACTACTCGTAATACAATAGATTAGCATGTATTTCAACCCTCAGAAGTATATTTGGCACATAAAAAAAAAAAAAAAAAAAATCTTGTAAAGGTCAAACAATTTTGATAGTTGAAAATGTTTATTTCAGCCATCATTTTGATTGTCCTACATGTATTTGTCCTAATTGTCTTGTTTTCTTATTGTTCCTGCGCCTTGGATTAGAATTTTGTTTTTCTAGATAAATGGCGCATTATAAGTGATTATTATTATTATTATTAAGTATAATTCATCTATAGTTCAAACATTTCCAAATCTTTCTTATTAAGACATATGGTAGTGGGTCCACCCATTTAAAAATACAACAAAAAAATAAGAAAAAACAGCAAAAAAAGCATTAGAACGTCCATGATACAAGCGACACACACCGTGAGTATATTAACAGAAACAAACTTCCCTTTGTTTGACGCTTGTTTGACGAGTAAAACCACTAGGTGGGAGTATCGTTAACGACCGCTAAACTACTCGTAATACAATAGATTAGCATGTATTTCAACCCTCAGAAGTATATTTGGCACATATCATGAGCAAGATTAACAGAATTCTTTTGTTCAACATCACATGAACCCTCACTAGCATAAACATTTCCCGTCTTATGTTACAAGCTTCCTCCGTGGTGCAGCGGTCTAAGCGATAGGCGTCATTGATTTTACTTTTGGTTAGTCAGTTGTTGTCAGTTCGAGTCCGCCTGTGGCCCACCACTTTTGGCATATTAAAATTATGCTAGTATTCAGTTCTGGTGATCATTCTCTTTAATTTGTAGGCTAACGGTCACCCTGACCATTGAAACTGATATGGAAGTATATAAGTTATTGTCAAGAAAGACCAAGGTTGTCAGTTTCGATTTTACAATGAAATGAATATTCATAACAATAGATATGTTTGAAGTATTTCGTAAAAAAATATATATAAAAAAGTACTACCTAGGACGGAAAATGAGACAACAATTATTAAAATAATCTGGTGATTTTCTCCAATTTGAACCGAAAAAGTAATATCACAGGGAAAACTTCTGCCGTCTATTGTATGAGAAGCTGCTTCATTTCTTTCATACCAGAGACAAACTAGTTAAAAATTCATCAAGGAAAACGAGCAATAAACTAGTGCTCCTGGACAAACGTGTAAGCGGCCATACAAGCACAGAAATCTACAATGTAATTCATTGCATTGTCAGAGCCCCTATATGAAAACTATCGATTCATAAATACAACATCTACATTTCGTTGAAACTTCTCGGGAATGTTTCGAGGGAATACAATTCGTCCGAATATTCTAAGCTACCGTTGATGGCCCACTGGTCAAGTCTCAAAATAAGGAAATTATTGATTTTTTTATTTTGGGTGTTCAGTCGGTTCGAGTCCGCTCGAGCCTACCATTTTCGACTTATTAATGTTGTTATATATATAGTAAGTCTCAGTTGGTGCTATCATTGTTTTTAGTTGAGATGATTAATTTCATGATATAAAGTAGAAATTCGAGTACTGAAAGTACTGATTTTTATTGAGATTTTCATTTAATATCATCGTAAATAACTTCGTAATCTGTGACACAGTTCATATATTTCACACATTCCATGCACAAAATGTAGTGAGTCATGTGTAGACGTGTTTTCTGTGTACAAATAAGTATATTACAAATATGTTCTCTAACAAAAAGATGTCCTCTGGCTAGATCGGGTTGCGTACACTCCCGTAAGATTTTACAGGTATTTCATAATAAATTGAATTCGAATTTTATGCCAAAAGACTAATATGGTATTGTAAAATTCATGCGTTGCTTCGGTTTGTAAATTTTACCTGTTCAGACATAAATGTTCATATTTTGCAGAGATGCCACTTTTCATGGAAAAACCATGAATTCAGCCCTTTTGCTTGCCAAATTTAGTATTTTTAGTTATTTTCAGCCTGGTTAGGGGGTTTCCGGGGTCTTTTATGCGCTCTTCGCCAGTTTTAAGGTTTCTGAGTGATGCTAAGTGGCATCTTTTTTTTATAAGTTTATCGTAGAAATTAACATGCGGTTTCCTTAGAATTTCCACATGTCCTGTTGGTAAATACGTCTTTTTCCTAAATGCAAAGCAGTGACTCATTCTTTTCTTTTAAAATGTAAAATACCAGTGTATTATCACAAAAAGGGACAAAAATACACTTCCACAATTGTATGCCCTTTTTCATTCTATTTTTTTGTGTGTAAAAGGTCTAAAATTGCTGAAACTTTAAAATCTGAATATCTCAGTAACTGAAGGAGATATCAATGTCAAAAAACACTAAAAGTTTTATTTTCCAAGTATAATAAATTTATATAAAATATCAAATTTTGATAGCTATTTGATGTTCACAAAAATAAACGAAATCTACCAAAAAAACGTTCAACGTAAAAAGCCACCAAGTTTTAAAAAGAGTACGAGCCATATAATAAATGTTAAGAGAGCACCAAGTATACTCATTTCTTCTACAATGCAAAAGAAAATATAAGTTTTCCCACCATCAACCTCCAAACAGCCCAAATATAATTTATAGTTTTCATGCTAGATGTGCTAATGCAATAATGCCGAGTTCAAAACAACCCCTCTTCATGTGAGACAACCAGAGCAGCGGGACCTTCCTATAGTCTTTAGTACCCTTTTTCATGCAGGGTATCTCACAGAAAGACTGGTACAAAAATACCCAGAAACATATGTGAGTTGGACTCTCACACAGAACTCATAACCAACATACCTTCTACAGAACAGTCGACTGCAGATCCGTCGAAACACATTTTCATTGGGAAGACAACTGCGCCGCGTTGATGATGTTACAAGGAGATTGGGCTTTATTCTGTATTGAATACATCTCCAACAACAAGAAATCAAGCAAGAAAATAAACGAAACTAAGAAATATCAATTTGAAAAGTATTCAAGTCAGAACAAGACGCCCTTTAAACAAGAAATAGGAATACTAATTCCAGACTCAACTGCCAATATAACCTTAAGAATAAATGCAGTTGGATTTATTTAAATAAACAATTTGGTCTAATGATTATGGTTCCTTTAATGAAGTGTCACGAACGTTCTCAACAAAGGAATTAGGAATGGAAGAAATGGGACCAAGTTTGCCAATGGGGCAGACGCACTTGAGTATACTTGGTGCTCTCTTAACATTTATTATATGGCTCGTACTCTTTTTAAAACATGGTGGCTTTTTACGTTGAACGTTTTTTTGTAGATCACCTTACACAGCTTATAAAAGATTACTGGGATCCAGATGTCGTTATACACATGAAATCCACTAACAGCACTTTGTACTTTGTAGAAAGCATTGATGACAACAGCGATTATGATATGAGTTACGACAGTCCCGGCCATTAAATCATGTGGTTTAGGTAAGCTGAACTCATTTTCTTGAATTGTTTTATCCAAAAATCATAGGGGGTGTTTATTAGAGCAGGCGCGTTTATTAGGAACAACATGGTAAGTCTTACCATATCACTTCAAAACAAATTAAGAGAAATGCATGCCTGTTGGGAGGTTTTCAGAGAACTTAAAGTGTACTAACAGGCTAATTTTTAATTTAAGTATGTTTTAAAAGATGTCTTTGCGGTCTGAAAGAAATAATATCTACTTCAATATTGATTGCCTTATTAGCAGAATTACGTAATAAATGTTGCCCATGGAGGTCGTCATGTTCGGCATTGGTGACGTCGCTCGGCATTGGTGACGTTGTATGACTTTGTAAGTCAATAGATAAAAACAGGTGTCTGAGGAATGTCTGGGGTACTCCTGGTCAGAAAAATCGGATTATATAGTGTGTGCAGTAGAAAAGTAGTTACGATCGATTAAAAACTGGGGTGGATTCTTAAACAGAATATAGCTGAAAAGGTTTGTTTATGGCATTCACTAGTCTTTCACTGTCTACTTATTTCAAGACACACTATCTACTATATACCATCATGATTTCAATTTTTCTCGTGGGCCGATCGAAATGGCTGCAATCACACGGAAGATATTATAAACGTTTTACTTTGATATCAATAATATAGTGTCATTTTTCTGACTGAAAGACATTCATTTGAAACCAAAATGTATTTATAATAATGTTGAAGCGCAAATTATATTAGCCTGGCATTTCGCTTTAAATTTAGAAAATTTGCACTTGATTGGAAGTATAGAACAGAACACCGACCAAGAACAAAAAGGTTGGACAAACAAGTAACAGAAAACCAAAAAATTAAGTTTAGACCTTGTCTACTCTCCAATAGTCAGTCCTATAGAAAAGAATGCTTTTGGCTTTTCTGTCGTGCACAAAAAATACTAAATCACCTAATAGCATGAAGACTTAAATACACTACCAGTGATCCACCCAAAAGAGTCAAAATATTTTTAATATGCAGGAAAAGCTTAAAACTTAAAGAGACACTGGAAGCCTGACTGGAACATTTGAAAAATAGTGCACCCTCTAGATTTTTCAAAATTGATAATATTTGCATGGTTATAAAGCTTTTATATACATTACCCCTGACCTGAAATTATTAAGCCCAAATCAGCACAATTATGGGTAAACAGAACAATTTTATAATTAATGTCGCTGGCGACATTAATTTGGCAGACGACGCGGAAATGGCGTGTAACACAAGAAAACACATGCCAGAGTTGATTCTCATGGCATGCACCTTGTTTGACCAGTCTGTGGCCTTTTGTGGTTTTAATATCAATGAGTATGATCTATGATATTCATGCTACACATTTATTGATTAAGGTTACACTTACAGCAAACTTAAAAGTTAGCCTACAAATTACCTGGATGTCTTTAGCCTTTTATTAATGTCCCTCTCTGCTTTTGCTTATTTTTATGTGTAAAATATATCTCTTCTTCCAATAGCCTAGACTATCATTTGCAAGCAAATTGAAGAAATTTCATTTTTTTGAAAATGTGCCAGTGCTGCTTTAAGAATAAGTCTGTAGAATTCTCATATCTCATAAGTTATTTTTTGGCAAGCAAAAAATTGATACAAAGAAAGAAAACAGAAAAAAAAAAAAAAAAAAAAGAACGTTCTCAACAAAGGAATTAGGAATGGAAGAAATGGGACCAAGTTTGCCAATGGGGCAGACGCACTTGAGTATACTTGGTGCTCTCTTAACATTTATTATATGGCTCGTACTCTTTTTAAAACTTGGTGGCTTTTTACGTTGAACGTTTTTTTTTTGGTAGATCACCTTACACAGCTTATAAAAGATTACTGGGGGTCCAGATGTCGTTATACACATGAAATCCACGAACAGCACTTTGTACTTTGTAGAAAGCATTGATGACAACAGCGATTATGATATGAATTACGACAGTCCCAGCCATTAAATCATGTGGTTTAGGTAAGCTTAACTCATTTTCTTGAATTGTTTTATCCAAAAATCATAGGGGGTGTTTATTAGAGCAGGCGCGTTTATTAGGAACAACATGGTAAGTCTTACCATATCACTTCAAAACAATTAAAGAGAAATGCATGCCTGTTGGGAGGTTTTCAGAGAACTATAAAGTGTACTAACAGGCTAATTTTTAATTTAAGTATGTTTTAAAAGATGTCTTTGCGGTCTGAAAGAAATAATATCTACTTCAATATTGATTGCCTTATTAGCAGAATTAAGTAATAAATGTTGCCCATGGAGGTCGCCATGTTTGGCATTGGTGACGTCGCTCGGCATTGGTGACGTTGTATGACTTTGTAAGTCAATAGATAAAAACAGGTGTCTGAGGAATGTCTGGGGTACTCCTGGTCAGAAAATCGGATTATATAGTGTGTGCAGTAGAAAAGTAGTTACGATCGATTAAAAACTGGGGCGGATTCTTAAACAGAATATAGCTGAAAAGGTTTGTTTATGGCATTCACTAGTCTTTCACTGTCTACTTATTTCAAGACACACTATCAGGGGCGTCCCCAGACCATTTTTAATGGGGGGTGTTGAGTCTGTGTTGCCGACAAAATCATGGGCCGGATTCAAGAATTTTCAAATTTTCCGGCTCGCTGCGCTCCCCAGGTAGACCCAAATTTTTTTTCACTCGGTTCGAAATTCTGAACCGATAATCCACCCATCCAATCAGTTGCGCCGACATTATACCCTTTTCGCCGACAAGTCAACATTTTGCCGACAGAATTTTGTAAATGGGGGGTGTCACACCCCCACACCCCCCCCTCTGGGGACGGCCCTGCACACTATCTACTATATACCATCATGATTTCAATTTTTCTCGTGGGCCGATCAAAATGGCTGCAATCACACGGAAGATATTATAAACGTTTTACTTTGATATCAATAATATAGTGTCATTTTTCTGACTGAAAGACATTCATTTGAAACCAAAATGTATTTATAATAAAAAAAAAAAAAAAAAAAAAAAAGATAAGAATCTCCACTCAGTAACGTGTTGTAGTAAGTGCCCGTACTTACAGTAATGACCAAAACATCCGATTTTGTCCTCATTAGGTTGCATCCTAAAACTTGTGGGGTATATTAGGATACCTAAACTTGTTACGAACATGCAAAAATTAGGTTTTGATGATTTTTTTTTCTGGTTGAGCAAATCACTGATAGTGCCTTTAAGGATTTAAATGACTTTCCTTTGAATGGGAATGACGAGGACTCCATGTAATTTTTGTTTTGTTTTCATTTTATTTTGTCATTCTTTTTGTCAATGACTTAAGCATTATTGCTTATTTGTGACATGGACAAAGGAAGGAGCACTCCCATTGAATGTGAGCCTGTCCAGGGCCGTATGCAGGATTTATTTTTTGGGGGGTGCGGGACTTTGAAAAAGTGGACCTTTTTGGTAAGAGTGGACCTAATCCCCAACCCCCCCTAAATTCTAACTTGATTGTTAGGATCTCTACGACATCTTCTCAAAGAAAAGTATATCGTTTGCAATATCTAGGATGTTTAGTTAGTAATTGACAAAAAGAATGACAAAATAAAATGAAAACAAAACAAAAATTAAATGGAGTCCTCGTCATTCCCATTCAAAGGAAAGTCATGGGGTGGCAATATTTTACCCTGGCGCTGCCCCTGGTCCACAGTACCATGACCTTTTTGAGGAAAATCTTTATTTAACATTATACTGAAAGTGACAGAAATAAAAACAATAGGAAATCCCACTCTTTCTATTCTACCTTTAATTTGTCCCATTTTTTGTTTTTAAATTTATTAATTCAATACCGTCCTTGAGGATGTTGTATATACCATAGAGATGAATCTTATCATGAATTTCAAATGGAAGCATTTTCAATGTAAGCCCATGATTAAATGAGAAACCATGAGGGAAATACCATATGCCGCAAATGTCTTTTACTTATATCACATGCAATTTTATATTTTCAACCGCAGTCATGTTATCAAGGAGGAAAAAAACTTGAGGAAAATGCTTAAATAGAAAAGATGACTATTATTTTTACAGTAATCACCTTAGTCATGAGTAAGTTTGAGTTTTTTGTGGATACAAATTTATGTACATGTGCTCGGTAATTCTGTGTATAAAATTAACTAAAATGTCATTCTTTTCATGAATTAAACTGAAATGAAAATAAGACAAAAGCACTTCTGATTCTATCTTCATATAATAATCCTAATCTAAATTCAGCATTAATGTTCATGACTACTCTAATTATACTAAAATTCTATTTGATGGGTTCATACAAAGATTTCAACAATTTTTTCTTGAATTAAAGATTGTTATCAACATTATGCTCAGTTCCAAAGTCAATTCAATATATATAGGTTTGATTTAATAAGTATTTTGTGAGCCAGAAAGTAAAAGAGGCTCTTTGTGGCATTTGTGCATTTGTTAATACAGTCAGGAAGGTTGATAAAATTATATTTTCTTTTTCTGTTGAAAAATGTACACTGATATCCTCTTTCATGTAGTGTTTGTTTGTTCTAAAAAATTATTGATGATATTCCATGTGCACCAGGGTTCCCGCTTAGGATTTTGGCATCATATGACAGACAGAATTTTGAATTAAAGTAACAAAATGAGGTCCACTTGGATGCCATAATTCTAAGCCTCTGAAAGGCAAAAAAATATGTTTCCAAACCTCAAAAGCAAAATTAGACATGATATTTCTGCTAATTCAGCATTCAAAATAGTGCTATTGTGGGAAAATCAAATTCACATATTGCAATGGCTATTACATAGTATTTTCTGACAGAAAACCAACTTTGTTAACATTAAAATAAGGAAATGGATACCCCGAAAGTTACCAAAGGAGCACAGTAGAAATCAGAACTTATGCACCATATTTTGGAAACTGTTAAGCCCTACTACAAACATTTGGTAGGCTGGTCTCGGACCACAAAATATTCCACTGGACCAAATAATTCCTGAACATTTGGAAATTATGGGTCCAGTGGACTTCAAGTTTAAAACCTAAGTGGGAACCCTGATGTGCACGATAATTTACTTGCCCAACCTATGATCTACAAGTAGTTGGCGGATGAAGTTGTAGCTTTATCAATCCCAAATATGATTCTGTCCTGGAAGATAAAGTTAGTGACATCTATTACATACTGGATTATTCAGTAGAGTTGAGTTTGTTTGAGCAATTCACATACTGGACTTGTGATTTACAATCAGTTAGGGGGTGGAGTTGTAGCTTTGTCAATTCAAAATATGCTTCTGTCCTGGAATATAAAGTTAATGACATCTATTATAAACTAATCAATAGCCAAGTTAAATCCTGTTCAGTGTCAAAAATGTGAATGTCTCTCTATACTTGTTAGTACATGATGTATTCCGGGATGTATTTGCATTTAGAACGGCCCTTTTTACAGTAAGTACTCAAACTATAATAGATTCACGCTGATGGGGCAGGCGGGAAGAGGTTTTGGACCTGCCGAATGCATGGAATAGGGCCATGACTTTGTAGGGTGAAAAGAATGGCCAATTTGCAAGGAAGTCGACTTAGTATTATACAAACTGCACAACATGAAGACAAAACAGACAGGCCACTAATCACTTGTTCAAATCTTGGATGGACATGTCTGACGCCATTCAATGGCATTCAATTCCACCTGCCGGCCACACAGCTTACACTAATAATGGTATGTATTGCCTTTGTAGTCTTGAGTTTTGCTTGGCACCATATACTCTTTGGTCATAGAACAGACATATTGCTTGACTTGGACTATGTATTATTTGAAATAAAACTCTGTCCCTGCCCCTCCATTAATTTAATCCCCCTGACAGAATAAAGGTTAGCCTACTATCAGCGGAATCTACTATAATAGCTCTGAATGACTACGATTGAATGTTTCAAAAGCACAGATAAAAGACAGCTTTGTACCCAGGACTTTTCTTTTACATGTGGTTAGGCCTTATATATAAAATATTATGTTACTCACCAGCAAGTGTCACAAATTGAACAAGTTTTGTTCAAATAAGCAGAGAATACCAACAGCGAGAGCAAATCAGACGCAAGTGAAGATTAATGAGGGGTAAATTCTAATTAAACATATCTTATGGCAACAATTTTTACAATAAAATCAATAAAATTATAGAACAATACAGAGACACAACTTGCACATATCTGCATAAAATTTATAGTCTCTGCATTTGTGCATGATATAGGCCCAAGCAGTAAACATAAAACATATCCATTTTGGCCTCTTGAGATGTTATTGATTCTGTGGATACAAAATGCCCGGAAAATGCCTCACAAACAGAGGACTGGTCCCAACAAAAGTTTCGGAGTCTCGAAGTCGTTGGATTTACCATATCTCATGTTGAAATCCATATTTTAGAAGGCAGATTAGGCTCTTCACAAATGAATTTTTAGTTTCCTGTGGGCCGTCCGCCCGTAAATGCCAAGGCAATCCCCAAAAACACAATCATTATTTTTCATGTCATTATTTGTGTTTCCATAAGAGGCAAAATTTTTTTTCCAAGTATTCTGAGATTTTTCTTACACAAATACCTACTTTATAAGCAAGCTTCATTCAGAAATTTACTTTTAAAAATGCTTTTCCGACAGCACTTTTCACCCGACATTTTATTAAAAGTCGGAAGTTTGGAGGGTCGGGCGGTAAACCACAAAGACTTGAACTCAACATGGGTGGTCTTTTCAGTAGTGCAAGTCAATTAGGAGCCATTGTTGTAATGTTAAGGTACACAATATAAATTGTTGATCAAGTTTCAAACGTGTATATTTTCAAAGACCAGGGATGCATGGTTGAGAGAGTTCGGGAAATATGGAGAGATGGGTGGGGGAGGTGAGGGGAGCATTTTTGGTGATTTCTGGATGGTTTCCGGTGTTTTGGCTACTTTGTGTTTCGATAGTTGATGAGCATTTCCTGCACCCAAAATCGGCTATTATGATAGTCAAAATAACAAATTGTCAAAATAACAATTTTAACACAAAAGTGGACACTTGAATGGTACCCAGATGGTTTATGGATGGTTCTCTGTGTTTTTGGATCATTTGTATATCAATGGTTGTTGACCATTGCGGGAACCCAAATCAGCTTTTTTGATTTAAAATGATCAAAATAATAATTTTTATAGAAAAGTGGACACTTCGGATGGTTCCCCGAGGGGTTTTTGGTTCCTTTGTATTTAAATTAAGTATTGCCTGAACCTCAAATTGGCTGTTGGTCCAAAATGATCAAAATTATTTTGAAATAAAAGTAAACACTTTGGGTTGGTTCCCAGATTGTTTATGGATGGTTCCCAGTGTTTTCTTCTCCTTTGTGTATCAATGGTTGTTGAGCAAATTGTGTGGAACACAAATTGGCTATTTTGGTTCAAGATGGTCAAAATAGTGATTTTTTAAGAAAAGTGGATGGTTCCTGGATAGTTTCTGGATGGTTCCCAGTGTTTTCGGGTCCTTTGTGTTTCAATGGTTGATGAGAATGCCTGGAAATCAATTCAGTTGTTTTGGTTCAAAATAGTCAAAATAATGATTTTTAAAGAAAAGTGGACACTTTGGATGGTCTCAGATGGTTACTGGATGGTTCCTGGTGTTTTGGCTCCTTAGTGTATCAATGGTTGTTGAGCAATTGCCTGAAACTCAAATTGGCCAGTGTCGTCCAATGTCAAAATATATTTCTTAAAATAAAATTACCCTTGAAGTTTCTTACATGGTTTACAGTGTTTTTAGCTCCTTTGTGTGTCAATGGTTGATGAAAAATTACCTGGATCCCGTTTCAACATGGTGTCAAAAATGGTCAAATAATTATTTTTAAAGAAAAGTTGTCACTTGGATGGTCCCGGATTTTTTCTAGATGCTTCTGGTGTTTTGGCTCCTTGGTGTATTCAACACTAAAAAACAAATAGCAAAACAAATTGCATTTCCATGACCAAAATGGTCAAAAGATTTGATGATGTTCAGACAAAAGTGGACACTTGGCGTTCTTGGACGGTTTTTGATGGTCCGGTGTTTTGACTCTCTGTGTTTCAATGGTTGCTAAGCACTGTCAGTAGGGACTTTGTGCTACACATGTGGGGTGCCCACTTTACACCAATTTTTTAACATGCGGACCAGGCTTTAGTTCCCAGAAAGGATTCATTACCATTTGACATCTAAAATGTAAGTCGATAACTGAAACACTAAAATACAGCTAACTAAAATTTTGGCAGTATTACCAAAAATTTCTACTTGGTAATACGGGGGATTCCACATATTTTCATTGACTAGTTCTAACGCTGGTTAGAAACCAATAGTTACTTTGGCCTGTGGTATTTATAATGCGAGCTCTATATTTTCAATTCTCAGGTGTAGTTTTCAATATTTTTTTATTTATTTTACAGTGAACGAGGGACAATTGAATAAAACACTTTACCACGAGCAGAGAAGTGATTGAGTATGTCGATTCAATCGTGATGACTCTTTCCCAGTACGTAGCACTTGCTGATGAAGAAAACTTCAGTAGACCTAGGATAAAAATTGAATCCGAAGAATCTGCTATGCTGAAACATGGAGTTAATTACAAACCCTGTACACCTTTCAATTACTTATTCCACTCCCAATCAAACTTTTATCAAGTTAATGTTGTTCTAAAAACAGGAACGAGATTGATGGTGGTATAGGCCTACTTCGAGGTGGGTGTTTCTGTATCGTGTGTGTTAAAAATCTATTGTGATATGCATTGGAAGTGGAAATTGGTATCGCATGTGTTGAACCTGAAAAAATAATGAATAATAATAATGAAAAGTGACCGCCCTCAATATTTTAACCTGCAACAGGAAGCTAAAAAATCAATTGTGAAGGGCCTTAGCAAATGAGTGGCATTTCAGGTCCATTTGGTGATAAGAACAAGTGGAAACCTCATTATGCAAAACCTCCATGGTACCGGTCACAAAACGGCATTCAATTCAAAATAAGTCTGTATGTGTACAAATGTTGAATGATGGTGGGTTTTTTTTTTTTTTTTTTTTTTTTTACGTCCTGAATATTGTCTGATTACGTACTATAGAAGCAACACCTTCAAGGGCGTTACGCGATCTGCAGTGGATAAAACTCTACTCTCAGTACCCTCCGTAGGTTACTGTTATATGGCCTCCCATTTGTTTGAACTTTTACAATATTATTTTCTCACTTATTGAGAAGAGATTTCTCAAGGGAAAAGGAGTTGGTTTACTATAAAGAGAGAAAGGGGAATACCACTAGTTGGTTTTGCTAAGTGCACCGTTTAGATTGCACAAAATAAGGAGGGCGGATTCCCCAAGGATGCTAAACTTAGAAACTTGTTTATGCTTTTGAGATCAAGACATTGTAGTGACAGGGAATCCCCACAAAGTTATCTATATGAGTGATGTAATGCGGGTGATGAATTCCGATTGGTCAGCTAGTGTAAGGTTATCGTATGCATGATGCTGTTGTAATGTCTATTTTAGACTGGGATCTTGGTGAAATGTTGGTATATATTTGAGATTTGAGACTAAGTCTCACCGTCAGAGTGGCAATTAAGCTATGCAGTATGGTTATAGCTAGTTTTATCTACAATAAGGGTAGGATATATGCTACAACAGGCAGGATTATAATTCCATGTGAGAGAGTTGCTGTATTATTTACTGTCGTCTTTGAAGACAAAAGTGCTGGGAATCAAAATAAGATGCCAACTTGTGGACAGATAGATAGAGTGAGGGAGAACAATTATCTTGGATGATATACTGTGATTTAGTTTCGTCGAGGGACTTATTTACCTTGTCGTCTTGAACGATGGACAAAAGTTACCTTCAGGACTAAGAAGATTCCAATGGAATATTGACTGAGGATTTATAATTGTGGACTTTGCATGCTGGCATTTTGAAGTCTTCGCTGCTGGGACATATCATCGTTGAACTGCAATGCTTCTTGGGGACATTACTGGATTCTTGAGCGCCAATAAGTATAAGCTAATTGTGTGTAAGTGTGTAACTTTACTATATATGTAATGGTTTGGACATACCAAATCTTAACCCAATTACAAATCATTAAAAATTGTTATTATATAAATTCGCTCCATGGGCACAAGGCTCATTATTTGTGTTTGAAATGTATTTCTGGACCTTAGGCGTACACGAGAAGTCATAACAGAATTGGGGGGCTCGTCCTTGGGAATTGAATGAGATAAATGTTGAGCTTTTTGTTCAGAATTTACAATTAAAAGTGTGACAAATATTGTAACATTGTTGCAATTTTAGCATACAAATTTTGTGGGTATTACATGTACTACCATTGTCGTTTGTTCAAGTTCAGTATATGTGTTGTAGAGTACAATCCCAAGGAATTTGATCCAGAAGTGTTCATAGGGCAAATAAAACTTGGGAAAAGTTTGATGAGCTGAGAAAAGCTGAGTTAATGAAATTAGCCAAGCATCTAGGACTTGATGCAAAACATGGTATGAAAAGCAAGTCATCAAAATAGTTTGATTGAAAAGTTTGTCCAGGAAGATGTTGGGGATAGTTCGTATTTGGATAAGATTCAGGAAGTTCAAGAACAGGGCACAAGTTGATGCCGTAAAATTGAAAGAGCTTGATCTAAAGAAAAGGAAAGGCAAATGAATTGGAAAAAGAAAGTTGCAAATGGAGACTGCAAAAAGAAATGCAACAAAAGAAATGGGAAAATGCAAAATGAAATTAAACAAAAAGAAATAGAATTGCAAATGAAGAAAAGGAGATGGAGAGGAAACACAAAAGACTGAAGCTCAAACAGACTAGCTCGTCAGACTCTTCAAGCCTCTGCTTTTGATCGGCGAAAAATATTCGCTGGTTCCAAAATTTCAGACAAGAAGTAGACAAATACTTCTTACACTTTGAGAAAATGGCCCATAGCTTGAATGGCCCAAGGAGTCTTGTACATTGTTGCTACAGTCAGTGTTATTGGTAAAGCCCGAGAAATATATTAGGCCATGTCAAGACAGATGGCTAGTGATTATGACGAGGTGAAGCAGGCAGTGCTCAAAAGCATATGAATTGGTGCCAGAGGCATATGACAAAAATTCAGGTCTTGTCAGAAAAAGGATGACCAGACCCATGTGATTTGCCCGTGTAAAGGAACAAATGTTTTAATCGCTGGGTTTCTCCAAAGAAGTCGCGGACCAATTTTGGTCAACTAGGGGTGCTGTTAGTTGAAGAGTATCAAAACAGGTTACATCCAATATCAAAACACATCTGTATGAAAACAAAATTGACACTTTGCGTGAAGAGCCATAAAAGCAGATGATTATGCATTGACCCACGAATTAAGTCATACTAGTAGGCTAGCCAAGAATTTACTAGGTACAACAAATACAACAAAAGTCGGGTTCTAACAAATCATCTCATGGTAGCACATCGAGGGGAAATCCCAGTCCGGTTACCCTGAAAAGGGGAGGTAAAGAAATAATGGTGATAATCAAAAGGCATGGGATGGGACCCAACTCACAGTTCACATGCAATATCACTGTAAGAAGCCAGGACATACAAGGTCACGGTGTTGGGCGATACATGGCTATCCACCCAAAAAGGGGGAGCCAAAAGGAGTCACAACCAATAGGTTGATGCAGTACTTGAGTCAAAAGTTCATTCTTCGGTTACAAAAACAAGAAATTCCACCAAAAGGGAATGGACACAGAAAAGTAAGGGATGACTTTAAGCCTTTTGTTTGGGAGGGATTTGTCTCACTTTTTTTTTCCCAGGTGATAGTTAGATCCAAAACCCATTAGAATCATGCAGGACACGTGCTGCGCGCAGTCCATGATATTGGAAGATGCACTTCCATTTGATATTGAGAGTTCCACAGGCAAAACTAGTGCATGATCGGGGATAGGTATGGATTGTATTAGTGTCCCTCTTCACAAATGAATTTGAAATCAGATTTGGTTTCTGGAAACGTCACAATTGGTGTAGACAAGAACTCCCAGTTAAAGGGGTATCAATGTTGTTGGGGGAATGATTGGCAGGGGAAGGTACTCCAGATCCAATAGTTCCCAGGTGCCCTGTACTGTGGATAAATTGGATGAGGAAACATAGACATTTTCCCAGCATGTGCGGTAACTAGGTCAATGACAAGAAAGCCTCACAGGAAAACGGTGAGCAGGTGATGAGTCAAAATCTCGCACATATAGGAAGAGCGTAGAGGATGACTGGTCCCAAATGAGAGGCTACTTTTCTATCAAATAT
>JAMKCH010015385.1:0-26128 GCA_023653785.1 Ophioderma brevispina | reverse complement strand
AGAACAGCATCAACTTTCGGCGTAACCCGAGTGCTAGTCTTATTCAAAGACTTAACGGTAGGAGGGCGCTCTTACGCATATCGAACGGTCACACACAGACTTGACTTAAGGCTAGGCCTGGTCACGAATATATAATTTTCTAAATGACCGTTATTGGAAATTACACTATTTTGCAGCGGGGTTAATCCACTAACCCCGACGGATTTTGAAGTCAATCATTTTTTCTTAAATTATCATGATATTACTCAGATGCATTGAACGAAGGCTTAAAAGTTGATTTTGCAATGTTACTGGGATCGAGGCTGCCGTAGAAAATACACGTAAGAATTCCTTAAATGACCGTTTGGAAATCCCCAATGCCCAAATCGAGCAGATCGTGTCCGACCCCCCCTGAACAAGTCTTGGTGGCCAGGCTGGTGGCGCTATACCTCAACATTGTCTATGGGCTCAAACATGGATAGCGGGCTGCCGCACAGTTGAATGGTCGCCGAGTGTCACAACAGGAAGTTGCTTTTCTACCTTGGTAATATGGCGGGAAACAATGCATACACCTGCTGGTGCACATATTCCACACAGATGTTCTATTGTTATACAAAATTCATTTAACTTTGACAAGGTTTATGCATTGTTTCCCGCCATATTGCCAAGGTAGAAAAGCAACTTCCTGTTGTGACACTCGGCGACTCAGACCATCCATGTGTAGATCAATGGTTAAATCAATGGTGACTGGGACGGTGATGTTGACCTTGAGGTCAAAAATTAGACTGGCAAGAGTAACCGTTGGTGGCGTACCGTATTACGAATAACGAGAATTGTTTTACCTAAATTTTAAATAGTGGCAGTAAGTACAATTGTTGGTCTCAGATACCAAATGTTTTTTCCATCTCTTCTCTAACCCCCTCTGATGGTGGTCTCTCTCTCTCTCTCTTTTTCAGGGATGATTTGAACAAACTACCATATCTCACCATGTGCTTGAAAGAAAGTATGAGGTTACGACCGCCTGTTCCTGCTATAAGAAGAATTACAACACAACCACTTGTGTTTCCTGATGGACACACCGTGCCTGCAGGTAAAGTATGTCTCAGAAAGCATGGTATATATGTGAAAATGTAATATAAAGAATAAACATTGATGAAGTTAATGAATCGTAACGAATGCATCTTTGACTACTTTGAAATTTTACCACTGTTATAACAGTTTTGTTCGAAAGTTATTGTAGATTGAGCTAAGGGAACGAAATTACGAATTCAAAACTTGACGCGGGTGGTGACCTGCAGTTCAGGGCAGTTGAACCCTGTTTCATTGTTTGAAACAATAGAAACCGGTTACAACCGAAAAGAACCGGGCTGAACCGGTGAGTAACCGGTGGTTGAGTTTTTTCAAGCTGCCCCTAGGTATATCCTATTTCACTTGGGCTATTTATCACGAATTTAGTGCATCAAACCGGTATAAAGAAACCGAGAGCCCCAATGACAGAGTGTGTCCCAATTTGCACGTTAACATACACGGAATTAAACGCGACCTTGTAGTCGAGGCTATAAGGTGGCACGCTGAAACAAATAATGCTTGTAGCCGCGAGCCGCAGCCTGCACACAATGAAGAACACAATAGACAGATGACCGCTAGGGCTTTCCATCATAGGGACGCTGTAATACACGACACCGGAATTAAGCAGGATAGCAACTCTATTACTTTTTATTGATCATTGGCACTCACTCAAAATGCTGAAGCGAAACTAATCATTTTTAACCATAAAACATTCTTGAAAGCATAGTTTATAAGAGGCGCTACGGTTTCATTTCAAGATTTGAGTTGCTTCATGACTCTCAGTTTGGTTTTCGTTCAAAACGCTCTTCATTTATGGCTATTATGGAAGCATATAATAACATTGTTACCAATTTAGACAACAAAAGACATACCCTTGGTATTTTTTGGACCTCTCGAAGGCATTCGACACGATTAACCACGACATTCTTCTCTCCAAACTCTCTCATTATGGTATTCGTGGGATGGCCTTCGAGTGGTTCAAAGACTACCTTGATAATAGATCTCAGTTTGTCAACTTTAATGGTCACAGCTCTGATTATTTGCAACAGCATGTGGCGTCCCACAAGGCTCAATTCTAGGTCCATTATTATTTATTTTATACTTAAATGATATTTCCTTTTCAAGTAATATGTTTTCCTTCATATTATATGCTGATGACACAAACTTACTGGCTTCACATGAAAACCTCGCGGATTTAATCCAGTCTACCAATACCGAACTGATCAAAATTTCTTCTTGGTTAAAGGCTAACAAACTTTCGTTGAATATAGGCAAAAACAAACACAACACATGTTTTTCTTATCCTGATAATATCATCATAAACATTGACAATATACCCATTTCAAGGGTCCCTCACACCAAATTTTGGGCGTTTTCTTAGATAATTCGCTCACATGGAATCAACACAATACATATGTTACAAATATTGTTTCTAAGTATACTGGTATTCTTTTTCGATTAAGACATACACTTCCCTCTGCAACTTTATTTTCTCTTTATTCTAGTTTGGTTCTGCCACATATCCAATATTGTAATATCATTTGGGCCGACAACAATAACCGTAACCTTCACGCCATTCATTTAAAACAAAAGAAGATTGTTCGCCTTTGTACTAATTCGCACTACCTTGCTCATTCATCCCCTCTGTTCAAGAAATTAAATACACTCACCGTTTATGATATTCATAAACACCAAATTGCCCTTTTTATGTTCCAATTCAAAAATAGACTCCTACCTGATATATTTGATAATTATCTTCAGTTTACTAATCAAATCCATTCATACCGCACCAGATCTGCCAACCTGTTCAGACCGTACAATTTTTCTTCAGATCTAGTAAGAAACACAATTAAAACTCAGGGTCCTCTGTTATGGAACTCTATTGATTTAAATATTCGGTCATGTGCCTCAGTCAAACTTTTTAAGAATAATTGTAAGCATTTTCTTCTTTCACAATTATAAATCTGCATTAGATTCATTTTACTTGCGTAATGTAACTTGTGCATGTGTGTGTGTAAGATCTGCCATATAGCCAACATACTACCAACTCACTTGTCTCGTGCAGTCCTGTCTGTGCACCCTGTAGCATGTCTCTATTTAATGTGTCCTTGTTTTTGCAAGTAAGATAATACTCTATTTAAATTATGTAATATTATTAGTACATTTATTTCTGATTTAGTTAAATAACGGGTGGCCAAACTATATATATGTACGAGCTTTGCTCCTTTTGGTCAACCCACCATTGTATCCTTCATTTAATTTTGCATTGTACACTGGTAAATAAACTGAAACTGAGTTTGAGCTTTTGGTATTTTTGCCCATATACAAAAGCGGCTTTCTCATGTAACTCATTGACACTTCCTTTAAAGAGAACAAGCGGAGTTCAAAGCGTGCAAATCAGCATGAAAAAGAAAAACAGTGGCCCAAGAGGAATTTACACCATTCCATTCAGTTGTTGTATCTCTTGATGTATACTAGCTTATGAGATGTAATGAAGCAAGCTAACTGTATATTTGCATTAAAATTCACAAGTGTAATGGAATACAGCGATAACACCTGTAGAAATTTGCTCCTTCAATTAAACAGCGCATACATAGTTTCGATACAATGTACGTCAACTCAAAGCTTTGTACAATTTGTAAACAGATGGCGCTATTTCTTTCGTTGTTATTAAATTTACGCATGGTAAAAATAAGATGCACGTCTTTATAAGGAGTATTTTGGTGGTTGGATCGGGGACAATTATGATAAAAAGTGTTAAAATAGTTCATTAAAACCCAAAATCTGTTGGTAAATTTGATGAAAAATTTGCGGTTTTGTACAAAAAGCACGAGACATTTTTTATGCGAAGTGCGACGATGCATGCAAGCATTGCAAATACAGCTAAATACGTGTGTGTTAGAATTTAGTTATACTAGTATTAGAATGAAAATTGTCACGTTTTGACTCTGATCTCTATAAAATTCTGTGGGTTTGCAATACTGTCGATCCCAATTTGGCTTAAGTTAATTGTATCATGTTACATGTTGCAGACACATTTGTTGACTTTTGTTCGGTTTTGTTCATTACATCTCAATGGCGTCAAACAAGTCTAAACGCTATTTACCTTTTTGCACTAACTCCCTGTTGTTCTTTTTGATCGTTTCTTATAGGTTCTCCCATCACAATCAATATCGACGCCTTACACCACAACCCGCATGTATGGGTCAACCCCATGACCTATGACCCTGAAAGGTTCTCACCTGACAATATAAAGAATATTCCTGCATTTGCTTATATTCCATTTTCTGCCGGACCAAGGTAATGAATTAACTTTCATTTGAAAGTAAGATTTTCCATGATAAATACCAACATTTTCTTGAGTAGAATTAAAATTTATTATTGCCTATATACAGAACAATTCGAAAACTATTTTAATAATGTATAGAGGTCAGCCTACAACTAATTTGTGTGCAAAGCTTTTATTTTCCTTAGATATATAATTGTTCAATATGTTTATATTACAATTATATTGCTATTTCTCCAGGAATTGCTTGGGTCAGACTTTTGCCATGAACGAGGTAAAGATGGTTATGACTCTAATGCTGCGACACTTCAACATATCTATAGACGAATCTCCTCCGTGTATTTTTACGATAGTTCGCCGTTCTCCAGAAGGAATTCATGTCCGCGTAGAACCTCGACAGGTGTAAAAGTGCTTGTCTATCACTTCTACGTTGTAAAATTGGACTGTTTACGAATAAGATACTGTTTTTGCATCAACTGATAAAGTTATAACACCGTCATAAGACTGTAGTGGATTTTGGTTTACGTTTACGGGAATTTTCGTGTCATCTTCTCATGCCTACACCCATTTACTAGGTTTAGAAAACTGGATTCATGCTTATGCAGATGCGGTAATACAGTGAGAGCGTCCATGCCCAGCTGTGTTCAGGAATGTGACCGCATAAGTTCAAAGTCCACTCGATCGATGTCGGTCATATCCCTGAACACAGCTGGGTATGGCTGGGCATGAGCGCTCTCGCTGTGTTACCGCATCTGCATATGTATGCACCCGGTTTTCTAAACCTCGTAACTATCTTAAATTTTAGGGGAAGTTGCACTAGTTTGGTTTTGAGTACCTTTGATCGCCTATTTTAAGACAACCAAAACTGGCACTGATTTTTAAATCAAAACATGTCTGCATGAAACAAGTCTTCAATGGTCCTAATAACCAGCCTTTTTCTAAATTGGACAATGTTGGAAATTAATCTATTTTGAGAAAGAGAAGGTCAAAAGTTATTTTTTTTCACTCAGAAGGTAGTCATAATTAGTATTAATTGGTACCATTCTTGATAGAAATCAGAATATTAATATCAAATTATGAATGTTAGTACATTGGACAAATTGGACATTTGGACGTTAATTATTATTATATATTATCATTTTATATTATTATTATTGTTTATATTATTATTATTTATATTACTATTATTATTTATAATACTATTATTATTATTGTTATTGATTCCAATCTATTAACTTAAAGGTTCATTTCGTGATCCCACTCCGAGTGCCTTTATTTTTTTATGGTGCGCTAGATATCCTTGAGAAAAGCTTATTTCCAAAATCCCACTTCATTCTGACTGTGCGTTTTGATGTTGTAATTTCTGTCCGTTTACAGACACAAATGACTTTATCGTATGCTTAGTTTGAAACAAACCCATTTAAGTCTGAAGGTATGTTCCGTACTTCTTATGAGCCTGTTAATTTTAGTCCAGCAGTAGAACCATAGACCTTGCATGTGAACCTTGCAAAGTGTCTGCACGAAATGTTTTGATTGTTTCTAGGCAACATTGACCTGGTGATTCCAAATCTTGATGATACAACTTTTGCATCCTTGTGCATTTTGAGATATGGAAAGGGGTAAAATAACAGGGGTCAAATTTGTAAACGCTCCATACGGGATTAACAAAGGTGTATAGATATGTTCATCTGGTTCTTAGGATTAAAAAAGGTATAGTCGCTCTATCAATATAGGACGATTGCTTTTAGACGGTAGACTTAAAATGGTTCAAGGTCACCCTGGGGTAAAAAAATTATACTGAACAGATTTCTCTCAAAATGGGCTCAAATTCTTCATGCTTATAGATAGTAATGCAAAATAAATGTTAAGTTATTGTTTGACATTGGAGATATAATTAATGGGGAAATAGTGCTAAAGCCCACAGGGTCTAAGGGGGTTAGCACTCTGGCCTCTGTTAGATATCTTTGAGCTGATTAACATAAAGTAAATGTATATTTCCTGTTGTAACTTTCCCAATTTGAAACCAATCTAATAAATATAAATATGCGCCCCGGCCGCCATGATGACCTTGAACAGTTTTTGGCCTGTCGTGCAAACACAAAAAAATTGTAGAACCAGATGAACATGTCTATACACATTTTAACACCATGTGAAACATTTACAAAATATGTCCCTGTTAATTAACCACCCTTCCCTATCTCCAAATGCCCAAGAATGCAAAAGTTGCAAGGGATATGAAAGAGGTCATGCATTTAAACTCTTAAACTCGTCTCTTAGAAGAAATATTACAATTTTTTCCACCTTTTAGGAAATAAAAAACCCTCAGTGAATACAGGGCAAGTCAAAAAGGGGAAACACAAAAGACGCCCCCTATATTGTAAAACTCTGTGTGGACAGAGTGTAAAAATAGACTCTCTGCTCAACAGCCTATAAGGGAATCGGATCATTCTCTTTTGAAATGAAGCTTATTAATGGCATTATTGTTACATCATTGCTTAATTAAGATGCTGCACTCTAAACATTTTACTCAACCTGTATTAAATTCACTGAGGGGTGTACAATGTCTAGAAAAATAATTATTTAAAACAAATATTTACTAATTATAAAATGGAATCATTACACTGTTTATCCTATACGCTGGGTATAGATTATTATAATTTTAAAGAAGAAAAAGAGAAGTCCTTATTAAAGAATAAAATGAATGATTATACATTGGGTGATATAATATTGGATGCAGCAAAAAAATGGAGGAGATATTTTTTTTTAATTTTGTATAAAAACTGGATTCACCGACATTAATCAAGGATCGTCGAGTGTATGAAATAGTCCATAAGCTGCCATCATCAGATTTTCTGTTCGTTGCACCCAATTAGTGATTAATTTTCCCATATATCACCTTGAAGGGGATGTCTTCCTGACTAGGATTAGGTATGTTTCCGCCCAGAAAAGCTGCACGTTAGCGTGTCTTGCCCATTTCAAAATGGACGCCATTGTTTTATGTAAACCGCCATTATAATTTCATTACAGATAGAAATGTAATCCACGACTGCACGAAACCAAGTTTTTAACTGCCTGAAGGGTGCTTAAAACATCTAGGCGTCCAAGATGGTCGCCGCAAGGAGGCATATTTTGCTAAATGAACTTAAAATTGAAAATTGTTGAAATAAGAACCTGGGTGATATTTTGGGAGCTCCAAAAAGAATTTATGGCATTTATATTTTACGTACAGGCTTGTTTTTAAAGATGGTGGCAGGGCCGTACGCAGGATTTATTTGGGGGGGAGGGGTGCGGGACTTTGTTTGCTAAAAGTGGACATAACCCCCATAAAATGGTCCCTTTTTGGACTTTTTGAACATTTCATCACCAAAAAGTGGACTTTCTTGTCAAAACATATCTAAATGTTGGACCTTTTTATCACAAAAAATTCAGCAAGAAGTGGACCTTTTGCCCCTTTTGTGGAATTTGGGGGAGAAAAGCAGCCCTACCCATCTTTTCGACGTTATTAAACAACACTTTCTAATAATGACCCTAAATCATTTCCAAGATGTAAAAAATATTAAAGTGGGGTATTGACTTATCCTAGAGAGTGCCGTTAGTATAGCTGGTTACTACTTGGACCATATAACGTAGTTTAAACTGACTCTATAATAGTTCATAGGAAGACAACAGCTCATATCAACCTGATACAATA
Organism: Ophioderma brevispina; assembly: GCA_023653785.1. Classification (NCBI taxonomy): domain Eukaryota; kingdom Metazoa; phylum Echinodermata; class Ophiuroidea; order Amphilepidida; family Ophiodermatidae; genus Ophioderma; species Ophioderma brevispina. Next base: position 18,104 of record JAMKCH010015385.1, on the reverse strand, counting down.
AAATCATAATAAATGGGTGTGGACTGTATTTAAGGACTACTCAGTGACGTCATTTTTTTTTTTTTTTTTTTTCCCCCCCCCCCCCCCCCCCCCCCCCTTCGGTACGGGCCTGGATGGCGGTGATTATATTCGCTCTAGGGTACGTAAATCAGGGAGAAAAGCAGCCCTACCCATCTTTTCGACGTTATTAAACAACACTTTCTAATAATGACCCTAAATCATTTCCAAGATGTAAAAAATATTAAAGTTGGGTATTGACTTATCCTAGAGAGTGCCGTTAGTATAGCTGGTTACTACTTGGACCATATAACGTAGTTTAAACTGACTCTATAATAGTTCATAGGAAGACAACAGCTCATATCAACCTGATACAATAAAATCATAATAAATGGGTGTGGACTGTATTTAAGGACTACTCAGTGACGTCATGGGTATTTCCCAGTAAAAATAAACAATATGCTTATGAAGAAGTGCAAAAATGTCTATATGTGAAAGGAAAATTTAAAAATGGCGACCTAAGTTTCTTACGAGCACATCAAGTGCTATCTATGTTTCTGACTTGTACCACAGGCTCCTCCTCTCTCTCTACTGCCTAGATCAGCTTCCTTCCTAGCGTCAACTAGTGTTGAGTGGTCTGCAATCATCCAGATGTACGAGAGAAAATTGCGGGAAAATGTTGTTAATAGTTTTCGTTATGGTTCTTATTATGTCGAAAAAGATGTGCAAGGGTGTTTTTCTTCTTGATTTATATCCCCCGGAGCGGGTATAACCGCGGCCATCATGAGTTATGATCATGTCCGCAATACACAAATGTCATTAAATCTCTTTTTGGTGCTCTCAAAATATTACTCGCATTCTTACCCCATCTATTTGGTAATTTTAGTGCATTTAACAAAACATGCCTCCTACCGGCGGCCATCTTTAATGTTTAAGCCCGCTTCAGGAAGGGAGAACTTTATTTCGTTTAGTCCTGGATAAAATTCCTATCTATAATGGCCGGTATTCACAAAAGCGGATTAACTTTAACCCAGTGTTAATTTTAACCCTGGGTTAAATATCCCATAGAGAATAACATGAATTTAACCCATGATCGTGGGTTAAACCAAAGAGGTTCTATATAGATAGAGAGGCAAAACGTTAGGTAATGTTTCCGCCCAGAAAAGCTGCACGTTAGCGTGTCTTGCACATTTCAAAATGGACTCCATTGTTTAATGTAAAACCCCGAACCGCCATTATAATTTCCATTACGATAGAAATTTAAATCCACGACTGCACTAGCCATTTTTTAACTGCCTGAAGGGGCTAAAAACATTCTAGGCCGTCCAAGATTGTCCGGCCGCAAGGAGGCATATTTTGCTAAATGAACTTTACATTGAAAAGGTTGCATAAGACCTGGTGATCTTTGGAGCTCCAAAAGAATTTATGGCATTTATATTTTACGTACAGGCTTGTTTTTAAAGATGGCGGCAGGGCGTACTCGGGATTTATTTTGGGGGGGGTGTGGACTTTGGGTTGCTAAAAGTGTACATAACCCCCATAAATGCCCTTTTTGGACTTTTTGAACATTTCATCACAAAAGTGGACTTTCTTGTCAAAACATATCTAAATGTGGGGACAATGTTGGACCTTTGTTATCACAAAAAAATTCAGCAAGAAGTGGACCTTTTGCGCCCCTTTTGTGGAATTTGGTGGGGTGGGGGTGCGACCGCACCCCCGCACCCCCCCCCCCCTTAGCGTCGGGCCGGATGGCGGTTATTTATATTCGCTCTAATGGACGTAATCGGGAGAAAGGCAGCCCTACCCATCTTTTGACGTTTATTAAACAACACTTTCTAAGAATGACCCTAATCATTTCCAAGATGTAAAAAATAGTAAGTGGGGTATGACTTATCCTAGAGAGTGCCGTTATTATAGCTGGTTACTACTTTGACCATATCACGTATGTTAACGACTCTACTAATAAGTTCATAGGAAGACAACAGCTCCTATCAACTGATACAATCAAATCATAATAAATGGGTGTGGACTGTATTTAAGACTACTCAGTGACGTCATGGGTATTTCCCAGTAAAAATCAAAAATATGCCTTATGAAGAAGTTCAAAAATGTCTATATGTTAAAATGAAAATTCAAAATGGCGACCTCATTTCTACGAGCACATCAAGTGCTGATCTATGTTTTCTGACTTGTACCACAGCTCTTCTCTCTCTCTACTGCCTAGATCAGCGTCCTTTCCAGCATCAACTAGTGTTGAATGGTCTGCAACATCCAGATGTACGAAGAAAATTGCGGGAAAATGTTGTTAATAATAGTTTTCGTTACGTGTTATGGTTCTAATTATGTCGAAAAAGATGTGCAAGGGTGTTTTTCTTCTTCTTGATTTATGGCCCCCGGAGCGTGGTATAAACCGCCGCCATCCTGAGTTATGATCATGTCCTCGCATACACAAATGTCATTAAATTCTTTTTGTGCTCTCAAAATATACTGACTCGCATTCGTCCTACCACCCGCATCTATTGGTAATTTATGCATTTAACAAAACATGCCGCCTTCCTGCGGCCATATTGGACACTTAAATGTTTTAGCCCCCGCTTCAGGAAAGCGGAGCACTTTATTTCGTTTAGTTAGTCCCCTGGATAAAATTCTATCTAAATGGCCGGTAATCACAAATCGGATTAACTTAAACCCAGTGTTAATTTTCACCCTGGGTTAAATATCCCATAGAAGAATAATCATGAATTTAAACCCAGATCGTGGGTTAAACCCTTTTATTAACCCTGGTTAAAGTTAACCCGCTTTTGGAATACCGCCACATAAATACAAAACGTTTTTCATAAAACAATGGTGGTCATTTTGAATAGGCAGTACGCGCTATGTGCACGTTTCGGGGCTGAAATATACCTCCTAGTCAGGGGGACACCCCCTTCAAGGTGATATATTGGAAAATTACTCACCAGGTGGGTGCAACAAACTCGATTTTAAGGCCCGTACATAAAGCTGGCCATGGACTAAAAAATAATGCTATTTTAATTTTTCGAAAAATCAGTTTGACCCGTTTTATCTATTGGGGCATTGAAAAAACAGCATTAAATTGTCATGAAAACGCAGTCTCAACTTGGGCAAAGAATTGGTGCCACAAATTTTTAATACTGCATCCTTAGTCGAGCCGACTGGAGTTGTGCTCCTCATGGACGCATTGCGATGTCTCAACAGATTGAGAACCGGATCGGCCAATCTAGTTTCCTTGCCTAATAGGGCTATACCTGGAAGTAGATCGGGACACTGCCTGTAGTTGTGGAACAGCACAACGGACAATGGAAGGGAGGGCACGACTGCGTTTGTTGGAACAGCACCAACAGGACATTGGAGCATCTCTTGGTCTCTCCACTGTTAGAGCAACACTGCCAGACACGGACCGTCGAATTCAGTGAAACAGTGTACGTTTTACCCACTCTGGGCTAGTTATCAGCTAATCTGAGAACCAGTGTGTTTGGATACTATAAGAAGAGCAGTCGCGGTCGCTAATGTTCGAAATGTAGTCAAACTTAACTTAGCAAAAAGTATAGTGCAAAAATTTTAAACCATGTAATGTGAGAGCAATATAACTGCCCAATGATTCGCGAGCAAACTATGTAAGGACTGGAAGATGAACTCTCTAACAAGAGGGTTTTTTATTTACCAATTGATTCAAGACTTTATATACCTCGATTTACCACTTTATCACCAAGTATATAAACGAACCAAACTGGATATAACATGTATAATATTGTATTTTGTTTTTCTCACATTTCATATCATTCAAGTAATTTTCATTCAGCAGCATTTCCAACTTTCATATTCTGACATTTTCATTTATTGACTATCCATTCTAAAATATTAAATTATTCGTCAGTGAGTGCAACAAGCTAACTGACATTTGAGTTGAAATTGATCTTGTTTTATGTAGTTGAAAAAGTAACGTAATTACACATAATTGATAGCTATTTCAACGGCAGTCTCATTTATTGGCAAAAGTTAGTATGCTAAATAGGCCTAGATTGGAGTAGATATGACATGTAATTGCACTCAAAATGTGAATTTCTATAAGTGCAATAAGTCGTATTGGTAGATACAATTTGTTTCACTCACAGAAAAAATTGTAATACGCCGTCATTTTATTTCCTTTATCTATTTTTCTTTTTGTAAGTGATGGTTTTAATAGAGTGTGTCAATAAAATGTGTTACCAGATTTATGCTAATTTTTGGAGACAATAACCTTAATAACTATCTTGCATTCAACATTACGATCAGTACTTAAGTACATACATGTACAAACGTAAATGAATACGCACAATTGTTCAATTGTTTTAAAGCAATATTAGCCCATTTTGTTGAAGAGCGCCCCCAATTTTTCAGAAATTTGAGATTTTACAACGTTGCATTGGTAAATGGCTATTAAACCATCCCTGGAATGGTTAAGCTCGAAATGTCTGTGTCTCAACAAACGAAGGAATTTTTAATTAGAATAATTATATCGGATCCCGATAAGAAGTCAACGCTGCTGGAAACGGCTTTCCAATGTGAAATAATCAAGAAATAGCGCCATGTACGTGTCCGCTCATCCATTAGTTTTTTATGGTTCAGGCAATCAAGTTAGAGGTGATTTTCTCGAGGTGGGCACTATTTCATCATGGACGGACATAACGTAGCTTTCCAGCTCTGCCCGTTAATTCTCCAATCTGGGTCCGACCAAATCTATTACAAAATCGCTTAATTTATGATAAATACCATTTTTTTAGCATTCTCCGTGTACTCGCATGTATAGTTTCCTAATCATTCAACCAACGTAAACTGTGGCCAAAATATCAAATGTTGAAAATTGGGGCGCTCTTCAAAAAATTGTGGCCATTATTGCTTTAAAACATATATTTCAAGTAAAATGCTCAATATTTGCGATTATTCATGCTAATACATTTTTTCTGTTAGAAACACTGTTTAAAATTTTGTCTGTTTAAAAAGAGTTTGTTTAACAGTGTTGTTGTTTAAGATTTAAGCAACGTTGTTTAAGATTTAAACAAGTTTGTTTTAAGTGTAAACAACATTGTTTAGTCTGTGTTTACATGTTGTCTAAACAAGGTTGTATCAGTTTTAAATTTTTTTTAAACAACTCGCAAACTTTAAAACCAACTGCAGTTTACGCTGACATCGCTCAACCTTGTTCCAAGTCAAATTAAACACCTTTTAAAAATTAAACAACTGCTGCTTGAACTTTAAAACAAGTTGTTTGATTTTTAACAATTTGTTTAAATTTTTAAATAAGTTGCTTAAACAGTATTTGTTTAAAATTTTAAACACTTGAGTAATTTTGTTCTAACAGTTGTAGGCCATTTGGTGTAGATACTGTGTTGCACTCAAAATTGAATTGTTGTGAGTGCACATATGTCCTAATGTAGATACACTTTATGCCATATGATACAACAATCCAAATAAAAAGTTTACAAAAGTTTTTGACATTCACATTGTTTATATCAAAATTTTTAGCTTCCTTTCCTGAATTATCCTGAATTGGCTTTTTCGTCATAGCTTATTGGCCTTTTTTAGTCAATACTAACTGAATTGGCTTTTTATAGTCATAACTCTCCTAAAAACATGATAAATTCACACCCATACATTTTACAAAAAACCTCATTACAATATAGCTAATGAAAGTTGATTCTTAATGAAATTATTATTATTTATATATCTCTCTCTCTCCTCTTCTCTGTCTATCTCTCTCTCTCCTCTCTCTCTCTCTCTCTCTCTTCTCTCTCTCTCTCTCTCATTAATGTCGATTTCTAACGCGCACATATCCACCCTGGGGTGCTCAAGGCGGATTGCCATTATTACCGCTGCCATCAGGAGACTCTCACAATCATTTCGCTTCATCTAGGTGGCTGCTGGCTAGGCGCACGACCCCTATCAGCACTTAGATTGTTAATCCCCCATACAGCTCCCCCTATTTCGCTTGGGGAACGAAGCAATTGGACTAAGTATCTTGCCCAAGGACACAAACACGTTGACTTCAGCGGGGCTCGAACTCACGAAATTAGGATCATGAGTCCTGCTCTATCCGGTTGCGGCCACACGTGCTCTCGTAATTATTATCTGCTCTCGATAATTATATATATATACTAATATATATAAATAATTCTAAAGAAAAAGGTTTTTTTTTTTTTTTCTTTTTCATACCAGCTCCCTGTACGAAGGTTGGAAGGGAGAGAAACATACACGGTATTTTTTTTATAAAAAGAGGTGCAAAAAAAATCACGAGGCTTCAGATCAAGGGTCTAATTTATTTTTGACGTGTTGTGTAAGTTTCCTTTACCTTCAGCAATCAGTATACTCGGCATTCCTCTTATTTTAACAAATTTAAAAGGCACAATTGGAATTTGTTTCTTTGATTTACACCTGGAAGTAGATCGGGACACTGCCTGTAGTTGTGGAAACGAGCACCACAGACATGGCACTAACCTCGGTTGTGAAACAGCAACCACAGACATGGAAAGCCCCTCTTGAGCTGCCTCACTGTTTAGAGGCAACTATTCACAGACCAATGACCTTGCGGAATTCGTGAAGCAGCCAGACGTTATACCCCTCTCTGGCAATATCAATAATGCTTTATATGGTTTGTTGCAAATAGGCGTTCATCTATCTTTCTTTTATTTTTTTTTAAACCGAATAGGTTTCTCAATCTTTTTATTTTAAATATTTCCATGCGATTATGGTTGGTATTTTTTTTTTTATGTCCTTCATCTATTATCTTGCTATTATGTTCATTGTCCTTTTCCATTTTATCCGTTACTTTCTGTCAGTTTATTATTTTTTTTTCAATTCCTCAGCTGCTTTCGATTATGTTCATTAGGCTTTTTCACTGCATATATTTTCCTCGCTCTCATGTTCATTATCCTTTTCCATTTCAAATCCTCTGCTTTGCAATTATCTTCATTAAGCTGTTTTTACTTGAATCAATTACCCTGCGATTATGTTCATTAATTTTTTCCAGTGTCTCGATTAGCTCTGATTATGTCAATATCCATCTATTTTATTTAATACACGATAAACTTATTCATCCTTTTTATTATCTCCTATTCCTTCATGTAGAGGCTAGAGTGTCCATCGCTTTTTTCTTCCCTTTTCTAATCCAGCTTTTTCCCCGTTGCGGTTTGCCTTTTCCTATCATCGTGGCTACAACCGATTCTGCTCTTTGCCCGGTGTTATGGTTCCTTGCATTGGGGCCGCTAAAATGTTTCAGCCTCTCGTAAAATGCGAAAAATGTGATGAAATTCTAAGTCGCTTACCTTTCCATTTTCCAAGGCTTGAGATACTTGACACTTGGTTATTTATCGTGTGTAGCTTGAATTCGGCCGTTCTTTTCACACCCTCCGAGCTCGTGCTTTTCTACTTTTTTCATGGCAGCCTTTCCCAATGCCACGTTGCTAACACTCACAATAATCCCAACTATTGTCAATCTTCTTATTTGGTAGGATATTGAAAAGCTCTAAATCCATGGCTAATGGTCCCAACGATGGCCGATCCTGCTGCCATGGCACTAGTGGGGGACTGTAGTGCAATATCTCATGTGGAGTGTGCAATCTGGAAATAAAACTGTGAATTTTGGTACACAAGTTACTTTATGCATTGTATCAAAAAAATTGATGGCAAGCACTTGCCACAGGTGGCCCGCGAAGATGGGGCGGACCCCTCTCCATTGCCCCAGAAATTTGAGTTAAGGTTACACAGTGGTAAAAAATTTAAACTGTTCCGATTGTGTTGATGATGTTTGTCTGGTTATAAGGATCCAAAAATGTATAGTTTATACTACCTATGGCTTATAGTTGTGGAATTATGGGGGTAAAAACTGTAAAAATGGTGAAAAAGTGAATTTTTGGTTTTTAAAGGGGTCAACACGTTAAAAGGTTGCTCCATTTATGTAAAACGTGTTCAAGTGGTTGGTTCACTTCATAGAATGAAATATAGGAATAGTTTTGACTATCTCTAAGTCTTGGTTTATTAACCAAAATGGCGAATAACGTCAACAGCTATTTGCGGCTATTGGATTCTATTGACCTGTGACCTATATGTTGATAACGTGAAAACTAAGCATAACAGAATAAGGCCACTATTCCTTATTTTGTCACTCCTTTATACTAGGGAAGACAATTTGCACCACAATTACCGGACTCAAAGCAACTTTTGCCTTTTGACCGCCTATACCCACCAAAATTGACGTTTTCACTATTTTTTAAGTTTTACCCCCTAACTCCGAAACTATAAGCCATAGATAGTGTAAACCTGTCCTTTTTGGAATCCTGTAACCAGACAAACATCAGTGTTTGCTTTTCACACAATCGGAACATTTTTATTTTTTACCCCTGTGTAAGCCTGACTCCAGTGGGGGCCAATGAGAGGGTTTGTGACAAGTGGCTTCCATCAATTTTATGGATTATCAATGCCTAAAGTACTGTGTGGCAAAAAAAAAAAACGCTGTAATAACGGTTGTCGTAGCGCTTGACGGAATGAATGGCATACCTCTTTGCATCCATGGGACTTCTATATGAAACATCTACCCATTTATAGATTGTCTTAATGAATTATTTTCAATTTTTCCTCATAATTAATTATTTTCATTCTCACTTTTTATAAAGTATTTTTTCTCAATATCTCGGTTATTTTTTTCATTAATACTACAAATACTTATTATTTATCGGACAAGATAGCCTCAATCAGTAAGGCGCTCGACTCCAGTGTATGTTCACCCATGCGTATAGGCGTGCGTTCGAGCCCTGTGAGATTTCAGCTATCTTGTAATTCCCTGGACAAGGAATTAACCGCTTGGTTGTCTCGATTAACCCATGCGATATTTGGGAAGCTGATCCCGGCTGCGATGGTTATCTCGATTATGTTTGCTTGGATAAGGGTGAAAGCGCTGATCCCGATCTGCTGCATCCCCTGACCTGATGCTAAATGGCTTATGGTATGTTTGGGCCACATTGACATCAGCGACCATTTATGAAAGCGCTTAGAGGCCCATGCATAAGGCGACTATATAAATCTCTGCTATTATTATTATTATTATCGTCATATTTTATTTTGCTGCATTCGCTGATGACAAAATGACATTGATTGAATTTAATTTTTTAATTTGGAATTTTTCTCACCTGTTACAGAACAAGAAAACAAGAATTTGGCTTTGTACTTAAAGGGGGACGACCCTATTTAAATCTATAAATTTGTCATCTTTGATAGCGGCCGTTTCTTCGCGCGACGACCATTCATTCAAGTTGGTATCACAACAGAACCCGCTTCTATGATAAGCGAACTGTGATTGGCTGGTCTCACTCATCTCATGAATATATAATAGTTCTCTAAATATAAACTCTGAGCGTGATAAATCTCATCATAGTCGCAGTTCACACTCCATAGAAAAACGTTTTACACAATTTGGCACTCGCCAGCGTCAAGAGATTTTCTGACCGGTAGTGTAACGAAACTAAACCATAAATGATGGGCGTAGCATACTGTGGAGAACACGATAGATAGAACACCACATCAAAAGGACACTGATTCTTGATGCTTATTTTTTATTAAAAGCTAATCTATATAGTGCTGCTTTTGTTTTTGAAGCTGATAAGAACTATTCATGCTTATATTGAAATGACATGTGCAGACTACTGTAATAAAGTCGTAGAACCATTTTAACTTCTGCAAGTCCATGGATAAGGGTTGATGGAAATCAAACTGAGCTGACGAAACATGAAATATCTTTACTGGATTATGTACCTTGGTATCCTTCTCTTTAAAGGTAAGAACTGGGTTTAAAAAGTATTATCGCCATTATGTATTAATATTTCCACAATTTCAACGTCAAGCGACCTTGTTTTAAAGTTTATTTTAGAGATTCGATTACGAATATGTAATATGTGTGCAAAGCGTATACGCCTTGTTAATAAAATCGGAAGCGTTAAATGCCCATTACATTGCGTACTTCTTAAGATGTTACAATGAATATAAATGTTTTGTATCATATTTTCCTAAATCAATGTATTGCATTTTAACCATCGTCTACCTAAGCCATTTTTGTAACAGAACTCCCGAAGAGGGTGTGGTTGCTACTCCCTGGGATTGTCCTTACTGAACATTGGTACCACAGGGTAGCTTAGAGATTCTTTTCATTTTAATAAAAAAGTAACATCGTTCCCATTATAACGTCACTATGACGTCATACATTGAGGAAAGTATGAAAATACTGGCTATAATAGGGTTGAAAATTGATATTTTGTAATTTTACTGACTCATAAACATTATTATAGCACTAAAATTCTATGAGTATATAAAACTAGTTATGTCCATAAAACCCATAAAACGATTCCCATATGTTAACCTATTAAATAAAAACATGCGATGACCTATGACAAATCAACTCTTGGAAAGGAAATTTGAGCAAAATCCGGTTTGACATGAGCTAGTTAATCTCGTGTACGTTTATAGATGTTCGTGCTCGGACCTCGTGAAGTATGCGTAGTAGGACTCCAAATACATGAGAATGAGACTAAATTTAAATAAATAACGTTCTAACAGTCTAGGGACTTGAAATGGCTTGAAAATTGAACTTTCAAATGCATTTTTCTCCCAATTTCTTCTACGAAGTTCGCAGAACAAATTGCTTAAAACGATGTCTTCTTGTCCTTTGGTAATCATCAAGTGTTTTTGAGGAATCAGGCAAATTGGGGCAAAATAATGCCGATTTAAGGAATTTTTCTCATAGAGCTCCACGGGAGCTCGGTAACCTCCAAAATCCCAACTCTAGTATCGAACATCGGGCGTCCTCCCCCCCCCCCCCCCCCCCTTTTTTTTTTTTTTTTTTTTACTCATTTTGGTATCAATGGAAACGTCCCTAGAGGAAAATCTGACGATCACCGCAAAAAGGGAGTTGACGTTATCTTTCTTGTTAGATTAAGGCCAATTTCCCCCTTAATTAAGGTAGGGATTTTGATCAAAAGTACATTTAAATGCAGTTAAAGAACGTTAGGGATATAAAGCTTTACAAGCATGCAAAAATATACATTTTTTTAAATCTTGAGGTCGCACTATTTGCCAAATGTGCCAGTGCCTCTTAAAGATGTACAAACAATCATAAAAGAGTGCGATTACTTCACCATTCCAATTTAGTTTTTTTTTAAAAGGTGCAACAAGATATTTTGAGGCATCCCAAGTATTGTGTATAATAATAATTTCATATAGATTAGATACTCAATAGATTTCTTGCCTTGTATTTCGCTTACAGTAATGTCTTAAAAAAGAAAGGAAAACGGTATATGGATTTGCTTGTATTCAATGTAAAACATAGGGCTGAAATTTCGTATTTGCTGCTCCTATAACGAAATTAAAATTTTCACAATTTTTTTGTAACCAAAGAAAAACATTTCTTTCTCCGGCTTAAATCCTTCAGAATGGGATATTTTTGATGGAAAGTTTTACAATCAGAGCAAAAATCAGTACTTTCGCTTTTTTAAGGGACAACCCGAATGTGAAAATCCTCTTGTTTGCAAACCTTTAAACAAGTAGCCTAACACGACAAAACCATTTTGTTGTATAATAATGACTTAAATATGGTTTTATGTTTTCCATTTATAGTATTTCATTTATAGAAAACATCGAGCAACGCCAATGTTTTCTTGTTAAAATAAGCATCGGCGTTTGACCGGACAAGGCACCCGTTTTGAAATCGACAGCCACGATGTCTGCTCGTGTCACACGTTTTATATGGGTGGTTTCAACCAAGTGACATAGCGGAATTGGAAAAGGAAACCATCATATTAAATATGCCAATGCTAGCACTTGTGCGTCAGAATCGACTTGATGTAATGCTACGTGGGATGTAGGCCAGCAAGATTAGCCTAACAGGTAATGTGTTCCATTGCTGTTTCAAAAGCCCAAGTTTTCAAATAACTGGCCCAAATTTGTTTAAATTCTAAACACAAAAAAACAACAATAATAAAATGCATTTTAATTATCTCAGTACATTATGTCCACGAATCTTATTAATACATTGAATTTGAACAAATGCTGCAATTATTGAGTAACTTTGGAATCCTTGAGTTTTTTTGCAAATGTTTTCACTGCGAAATACTATACACATTCTTCCAAAAACTGTTTGGATAACAAAATTTATAATCATGACATATCGAGCATTTTTAAGGAAACAGTGGTCCAATGGAAAACATTTCTAATGAATAGTTGATAGACCCAACTTGAATTGGCAAATTTATTAATACTCTTATTTAGTGGGCGTGTTTAGTAAGCCAAACAAGAAACACGCAATATCATGGGTTGTTGCCTATCTTATAAGAGATGATATTAGTGTTTTACGCGCACTGTATAAGGTTTGCGCAGAGCACTCAGCTAAATATACTGGTTGGTTCATTCTTGAAGTGGGGTGGATATTTTGCTTCTTTAACTAATATATAGAAACCAGAAATATTGATTGATTAACAACCAAAACTATATAAGAATAAGAATTAAAAAATATAATTTGTCGGTTTTGTTTGCCTATCTCACTACTGTGTCATATGGATGGACAGCCCCATATTTTGAGTAGTTGAATGTCGGCGCAACAACAATTTCTATCTTTTTATTCTCTAAATAAACATAGCAATAGCTTCTAACGTTGAGGTGGTGTGGGTAACGTCCGAAAGTTTAAACTTAACTAATTAAGGTATGGGTTACTTTTGAATGAAGATAGAAAAATAATTTTAAAAATCGACATGAAATGTCGACTAAAGCCTGGTGATAAAATATTTGAAATTAAAAAAGGAATGTAGGGCCAAGGGACCGCCGCCTCTCTCCATATATTGTTCCTTTTGTTGTGCAAAATACTATCGCAATGATAAGGGGCAAAAACAAACTATTAAAGGTATTAATTAGCACTTTTAAGAAGTGAAAATAACTCAATGTGCTGATGAATACAACAGTAGTTCTGGATGGAAATCTGAAAGACATCATAACTGAGCAAACACAATTAAATACATTGACTATTTCATTCAATTCAGGTTTTTGAAAAACAACGACTCAAAACAACGGCTATCTTTATTGTCCAGCAGTTCACCGAATTAAAAAACAAAGAAAAGGCAAATTAAAGCTTATTCTGCATCTTTAAAAATTACATTGATAAACTACCTCTTAATAATACACTCGATCAACAACATACTAGAAACTTTTTCACAATGTCCGGGTATAACTAATAATATAACTCAAATGTAAGGGAAAGTATCTTAGTCCCAAAGGCTGCTCAACTACAAATACTTCTGGAAAGATGTGCTAAAATCCTTGGGCCTCTGTATAAACATGCTGTTAAAATTCGAATCAATGTACGAGATGAAAAACTCTACTATGGAAAAATGATGATTTAAAAATAAGGTACAAACAATATAATTTTAAGGCATGGATGAAAAAGGCGTTCGTTTTATAGATGACTGCCTAAACAAAAGAAGCAAAAATTAACAAGAAGCGATTTGCCTTCAAAGTTTAACATTTCGATTTACTTTGTTCTTTTTAAATATACGTAAATGAATTTCAAAATTTTGGAGTACCCTATCCCAAAAATTCTGATACAGACCATCCTAATAAAATGTCCATTTTTTTTTTTTTTTTTTTTTTTTTTTTTTTTTTTTTTTTTTTTTTTTTTTTTTTGTCCATCCCATCTTATATATATATATTAATTTAAATGTAGAAAGTAAAATTATTAACCGTCAATTTGTAGAGGATAACGTTGCTAAAAACAAATGGGATCATACGATAAACGTTCAAATACCGACAGAAAGGTGGTGCCAGCTCAACCGTGGAGCTGCCGTGGAGCTGCAAAATACAAAAAATTCCTGTATGTTTTCCACCATAGAGAATCACCATAGTTATTAATTATACAACAACATGCCTTAAAATACACCCTGCTTTAACTCGTTTTCCCTGTTACCATGGCGTATTCAGTCGTGTGTGTTAAACATTCATGTTTGAAGGGATTGAATACAAATTAATCATGATGATGGCAATATTGCCAATATTTTAATAAATAAAATAAAAGCTAAAAGGTACAAGCCCACATTTATGACATTATTGTTGATTTTAGTCAGGCATGTCTTTTAATAATATAATATTTTTTAATAATGGCCTGATATTAAAAAAATTATTCTCAGGCCTTTTCAGGTCAGCCGCAGCTTGGTCTAAGGCTATAATGTTCGTTACTGTTCGTTAATAATGAAATGTGTGAGTTCGAAGATCATTTAACACGTATGTTAGATTCTTATAATTAACGTTTTGTTTTTCATAAAAGGTTTCAAGACATAACGATATAGTTTCAAGGTTGAAACTCACGTTGATAATTCATTAGTTAAGTGTTAACTGTCTACATGATCTGTAGACATCACTGTACTCGTGAGTGACCCTTTCCTGTCGTTTATAGGGTAAAACCGGTTGTTCCCTATCAACGGCAGAAAAAGGCTAATTACGGATAAGGTGTATAGGCTATGGATGCCTTTGATTTATTATACATTCGTTTTATATACGCTACGACGGATGTCTCGTGGAGCCATTTAACGCTGAATCAAGTTCTTGGCATGGGTTGATCTTTCCCATACAGGGCAAGCATACTCTGCACATGATTAGCACAGGGCAAGTGCCGTCGTTCTTAGGGTATGTGGGCGAGCACCCCATCTTGTGCCAGTGAGTTTGTTCAACATGTTATTGCGTGAACATACTTTACTCTTCGTCTTCTCGATGTGGATCTTATAAGAGAGAGTGCGGTCCAAGGTAACTCCTAGGTAGACAGGGTTATCACAGTACTCCAGGGGTGTTAAAGACCAGGTAACTTTAAGCTGACGTTTGGCTTCACGGTTGCGTAGATGGAAAGCACACACCTGTGTCTTGGATGGTTTTCCTCATAATAAGGAGTGAGTTCATCCAAAGCTTTGTCCAAAGTCCAAAGTCTCTCTTCAATAACTGTGAAGTCTGCATCTTGTGCGTTAATTCCAAGATCGTCTGCATAAATAAAACGACAGGTTCCTCCACTCCTAGGTTGGTCGTTGGTATAGATGTTGAACAGGAGAGGTGCAAGCACACTCCCTTGTGGTAGTCAATTCTTGAGCCTACGCCATCGGCCCTTCTTTGCTCCTAGCTGAACAAAGAACACCCTGTTTGCCAGCAATCCTTTGATAAGCTCAGTCAAGCGGATGTCCTTGGTGATTTCCAGAATCTTATGGAGTAGGCATCTGTGATTAACAGTGTCGTAGGCTGCTGATAGGTCGACGAACACAACTCCGGTTACCATACCCTTCTCGAAACCATCCTCAATGTGTTGAGTTAGGTTGAGTACTTGTCATGTTGTTGATTTGCCTGGCCGGAAACCTGCTTGTTCTGGTATGAGGTGTTCGTCTATTACAGGTGCGATACGATTGAGCAGGAGACGTTCAAAGATCTTGTAGGTATGGCTGAGGAGTGATATTGGTCTGTAGCTCTTGGGATTGGATGGATCATTCTCAGGCTTTAGGAGTGCCATAACATGTGCTTTCCTCCAGATCATCATCTTTGGGAACCTGTGGGAAATAAGGCAGCAATTGTAGAGCTCAAGAAGCCATTCCTTTGCTACTGGGCCAAAAATTTCAGCTGCTCAGTTGAGATGTTGTCAAGGCCTACTGCTTTTCCTGCTTGAAGTTTAGCATTACCGGATTCCAATTCATCCATGTTGAAGGTCCGAGTGAAACCAGGGTCGCCACTAAACCTCTTACATCTTAAGCGGTCTAGTTTGATCTTATTGGGCTTCTTGCTGCACGTGCATTTAAAAGCAGGTTGGGTGGGCACCTTGTTGGGTGTGCATTTGGCTGCTGTGGAGGTTCTTGTTGGCTCCCTCGGATTCATAAAGTATCCAGATTTTTATCTTTTCCCTCTCCTAAACTTCCTCACCTTTAGCAGTTTGTTTTCACCAGAAAAGGGAGCAGCTTATCCTTCAAACATGGTGATCAACTCTCGATATCTCTATACACATTCTTCGAAATGATGTCGTCAGCTTAGGGTCGGGAAGGAACGCAGAGTTGACTGTCTATCCATTCTTCGACGTCTTGTCCGTCTTTGTATTTTCATCACATTGGGTACTATTTCTGGTTGAATCACCAAGAAGAAGTGCGGTTTGGTGGACATTCCCCAGGTGATGAGGGTTGCTAGAGTCTACTGATGAGAGGTTTGTAGACTGATGAAACTATGACAGAGCTAAACTCAATGGGGAGGACTTCGATGGTGTTGTCATCAGACATTGAGATTGCATGTACTAGTGTGCCATTTTCACATATTATTATAGCACTCTGTTCCATATTGTCGATGTGGTCCCCCCCCCCCCCCCCCCCCTCTCGATGCAAGACCATTCTCTGGTATGGTTGATCGGTGGTTTTTCGATACCTCTTTGTAGTTTCTTGCTACAAGGAAACAGTCGCATTGGAGATTGTTACACATATCAGCAATGATGTTACATTTTGCATTAGAAAAACCCTCCACGTTCAATGACGCTATAGTCAAGGCAAACCTTAGAAAAGGCCTGCGCTGAGGTCTAGTCATGATATGGGTATACTTAAGAAATGATGTTATGGAAAAACAGTGTTTGGTGTTGTAGAGATTAGTTCACTGGCTGGCAGTTACTAACAGGGGAGACCACAAGACGGTTCTCCACTTATGAACTAAATATAGGACTTATATTATTATAAGATTAGACTCAATGAACGTGTATAAGTATAATGCGTAATGTTTAAGGTCATTCTCAAGTAAATTACTTGTATAAGTATAATGTGTTATGTTTAACATCTTTCTCAAGTAGATATCTTGTCAATTAAGATAAGGCCATCCATAGACCTGTATTAGATTTGCCTTAATATTTCAATATTGGAATAATGTATCTTGGCTTTTTTATAGGGATCTTATGTCTTTATGTTCTGATGTGGTTGTTGATTGGCAGTAACTTAAGTTGTCCAAATTGGTCATTCTTGCTTGATACATGGACGGTTGATGAATGTTTTCATCAGTGTATGTGTATCTTTTGTAGTTAGGAACCGAGTTGTGATTTTATTGTAGACGTGTGTTTCTGCATGTGTCTTTGCAATCAATGTGTTTGTTAATAATAATAATGTGCATTTATATTGCGCACAAATCCACCAAAAATGGCGCTCAAGGCGCAGAACAATATATAGAAGTTTACATTACATGTACACAATACTAAATGTTCACAATACATAAAAAAGTGGTAAATGTGCACAAAAATGAGAAAAAACAGTTAAGCAAATGCTTGTTTCATCAGATGGGTTTTCAAAACAGCCTTAAAGTGAGTCAGAGATGGGCTAGTTCTAACATCTAAAGGCAGAGCGTTCCAGAGACATGGAGCGGCAATAGAGAAAGCCCTATCCCCCCATGAATGTTTAGAACGAGGTTCACAAAACAAGGACATGTTTTTGGAACGGAGCGTTCGAGTGGGATTATATGGTTTGAGAAGACAATATATTCTGGTGCAAGGTCATTTAGTGACTTAAAAGCAATAAGCAGCAGTTTGTATATATATAATTCTATAATTAACCAGCAGCCAATGTAACTCAAAACAAGAGTGATGTGAGACGTCTTCTTAGTTAAAGTGACAAAGCGTGCAGCGGCATTTTGAAAACGCTGAAGACGGGCAATCTGATTTTGAGGAAGGCCAAACAAAAGTGAGTTGCCCATATCAAGCCGGGAGGTTATAAAACTGTGAACAATCTGTTCAGTGGCACGAGGACTCAGATATCATCTTATTCTACCAATGTTTCTGATGTGAAAAGAAGCAGAACGTACAATGCTAGAAATATGATTATTTAGAGACAGAGATGAGTAAAAAATAACACCTAAATTACGAGCCTTCTTAGCAGGCGTGATGTCAGAATCACCAATCGTAATATAAGGAACATTTACTTTTGACAGCTGTTGTCTGGATCCAATCAGAATAAATTGTTTTTTCATCGTTTAACTTGAGAAAGTTCTCTTTCATCCACTGACGAATCTCACTTTGATCAGTGGTACATTGATTGGGT
>JAMKCH010015384.1:0-26059 GCA_023653785.1 Ophioderma brevispina | reverse complement strand
GAAATTTGTTATTGCGTGGAACATACTTGCTCGTCTTTCGT
This sequence comes from Ophioderma brevispina, assembly GCA_023653785.1. Taxonomy (NCBI): domain Eukaryota; kingdom Metazoa; phylum Echinodermata; class Ophiuroidea; order Amphilepidida; family Ophiodermatidae; genus Ophioderma; species Ophioderma brevispina. Next base: position 26,018 of record JAMKCH010015384.1, on the reverse strand, counting down.
GTGGGAGTCTATAAGAGAGAGAGAGCGCGGTCAGAGGTAGACAGCATTATCACAGTGCCTCTAGGGTCTTCCAGACCAGGTTATTTAAGCTGACGTTTGGCTTCCACCGGTTGCGTAGATGGAAGTACGTATCGGGTGCTTGAATGGATTTGCACACGGCGCCCTAACCAACTGAGCTATCAAGAATGGGTTAGTAGAGGAGCGGATAGATACTTATAGGTGTTAGGTGCGAAAGGTGTACTTCGCTTTCGTAGCGTGACTAGTTAATACGGTGTCTATTTCCTCCATCAAATTTATCCACTGTACAGGGACCTGGGAAACTAGGGGATTAGGGAGTACTCTCCCCTGCCAAATCATTCCCTACAACATGGATACCCCTTTTACTGGGAGTTCTTGTCTACACCAATTGTGACAGTTCCAGGAAACGCAAGTCTGAAATTTGTAAGAGGGGACACTCATACAATCCATACCTATCCACTGAATCAATGCACTAGTTCCTTTTTTTTTTCTTTGTTTTTCCTTTTTTTCCCCCCCCTTGGAAACGCTCAATATCAAATGGAAGTGCATCTTCCAATATATAACTGTGCCAAAGCACGTGTTCCGCATGATTCTAATGGGTTTGGGATCTAAACTATCACCTGGAAAGTGACACAATCCCTCCAAAACAAAACTATTAAGGCTTAAAGTCATCCCTACTTTTCTGTGTCAATTACCTTTTGTGGAATTTCTTGTTTTTTGAAAGGAAGAAATGAAACTTTATGAGAGTAAATGAGAGTTACGGCAAACTTAAAAGTTAGCCTGCAATTACCTGGATGTCTTTAGCCTCTCTAATTAATGTCCCTGCTTTGGGTATGCTATTTTATGATAAAAATATATCTCATTCTTCCAATGGCCTATCATATTTTGTGAGCAAGTTGACACTTTAATTTTTACGGAAAATGTGCCAGTGCAGGTAACAGTGTTTCTTTAAAAATTGAAATCATGTAAATTGGTCACTGAGAAGATGGAAATTTAAAATACATCGGTCCGCGGACCGATTGTGTCGCCTGCAGTCGAGGTTCGTGAAATGGCCTAACATGACCTTTGACATTGATATGTGAACCTTGGACACCTCATTAACAAATGAGGGCTTGCATGTAAACTCCATAAAACCAAGGTTGTTTACAATTGAACTTCAACTTTTCAAATTGAGGTCAATTTTACATTTTAGCCTATTTTACAACTTGACCTCACATGACCTTTGACCTTGGTATGTGACCTTTGACCTCATAACAAATGGGGGATGCATGTTGCAACCTGTGACCCCACGTTGGTTTAATTCCATCAAAGTATGGAGGAATATTACAGGAAAATGTTAAACCTTTTTCACAACAACAGACATCAATAACAAGACATCAACAATAGTGGACAATGATCCATATGTGTCTTCCTGCCGTTAAGGGAGGCGACACAAAAAAACAGGACTTTCTCCTTTTCCAAAAATCACTGGCAATAATTACATGATGAAAAAATAACTTCAATAAAACACTTTAAAAATCAAAAAATCAATAGAAAACACATGAATAAAAGAAACACATTGTTCTATGTGCAAAAAATTTTGACCAAATCTTTTGACAATTGTTGAATATTTTAAACATATATACGTGTGTCCCAAAAAAACGCAACACTTGGTGGCATGGTGACATAAGTTGGGAACAAAAGCATGGGGATACTTTTTTTGTTGTGAGGTAAAGTGGGACTGTTAGCTAATACCCCTGAAAAGTTCATAAAGATAGGGTCAATAGTTTGTAAGATATGAACCCAACAACAAGTAACAAGCAGAACCCATTTTACAAAAATGAGAGCTTGGTAACCCACGGAATGGCAATGAAGACAGAATGGTCCAAAACAATATTGCATTGCCAATAAACATGTTACTGCCCAAATTTCTTGCAGAACAATTCTACGGGTCAAATGACTGCCATTTACATAATTAATACTTAACTGATAATGATAACGCACTAACATTTAATGGTGATAAAATGTTTCAGACGATACAAAAAACCTAGGACTCAGTCATAGACAAAGTCCACATTACATAAAATGATAAATTGCGTGGGTGCAAATTGCTTGTTTATGAAAATAAGTTACATCTCAACGTTATGAAAGTAAAACTATGTTTCAACACAAAATTCAATAACAATATCAGGATATTTATTCTGTCATTAAGTTTGGGGTTAAGAATTCTTTGCGTGCCGTCACAAAATGTTGATGATTAGCTCTAATCCAAGGCTATCTTATTTGGACAATACGATGGAGTTTGGGTCTCTAAACATCCATTCTATTCGATCTCTGGGGTTAAAATGGCATGTTTTTAGCTGGTATTACCAATGGAACATTCATAGGTTCATATCTGTTGCAATAGCTGTCTTTAAAAACAAGGAAAATGGGGGTTGGTTGAATTTAGAGATTCCAATTGGTGGTCTGAGCGCAAAAACGTACAGGCCGTTGTGTAGTTACTAGCATAGCGCCTCAATTTGGTTTTAAATGGGTCCTGCAGGTTACTTGATTTCTGGGGTCATATCTTAAAAAATTTTTTACATGTATTATTTATGGTGTGACATTATAGTAGTAGCTAACAGTCCCATCTTATCTTACAACAAAAGAATAAGTAGTCACATGATTTTGTTCCAAAAGTATGGCGCCTACCACCAAGGTTGCGTTTTTTTTTTGGGACACCGGTAGAAACATTAAATTTAATATGTCATTTGCAATAACATATTGAAACTTTATGTTCCTAAAATTGAAATGGAAACAAAGACATAAGATGAATAAAAAAGTCATTTCCATCAATTAATTTGTATCTGACGTATTTTCTGCAGTGTTTATTGTAAATAGGGGACCACAGAATGCCCTATGTGTATTTCATACACAAATAGGTAAGGTGCACAAATAGGTATACATGGTAAACAGATAGGTACAGTAAGTTTAGACCAAGCCTCATTTCATTCTTAACTTCCAGATATGACACAAAACAGTAGAGAGCTAGAACACGCCCAAATTTTTTAATTTACCAGACCTTTGTCGATGCTTTGACGGAGGCAGGAGTGGTCAGATCACATTTTTGGGCTAATATGTAGATTAGCTCCTAAATGTTCACTAATAATGTAACAGGGAACACAAAAGTTGTATGTACATGGAATTGCGAATGTTTGTGTGTCCAACATACCATTTGACTGCTCAGACTGAATATTAATGAACTAATTGCATAATTAACCTAAAGAGGCATGGACAATTATTTCCAAACAATGGATAGATCGAGTACACAAAAAGAGTTCATTTCCGAAAAACGATATATGCCATTTTAAAAAAAAGATTGAGGTAAGACAATCATGTGTCATTAATTATTTGGCTTAAAGCGGGCACTGGACATTTTTCAGAAAATACCAAATTTCTTCAATGTGCTTGCAAAGGATAGTGTAGGCCATTGAAAGAAAAAGATATATTTTAAAATATAATACATACCCAAAACTGATAGGGTCATAATATGAGGCTAAAGACATCCAGGTGGTAATTTGTAGGCCAAACTTTTAGTTTGTCGTAACTTAAATCAAACAAATGTGTCTACTTCATGAATATCAGAGACTCTACTCATGATATTGAAACCACAAGGTCTCAGACCGGTCAAACAAGTTGCATGCCATGGGACTCAACTCCGGTGGGGGTTGCTTGTGTTGACCGCCATTTCCGTCGTCTGGCTGAATTAATGTCGTCTGCGACATTAAATTATGAAATTGTTCAGTTTACCCGTAAGCCCGCTGATTTGGACTAATAATTTCAGGTGGAGGGCTAATTTATATAAGAGCTTTACAACCATTCAAAAAGTTATCAACTTTTAACAAATATAGAGGGACGCACTATTTTTAAATGTGCCAGTGTCTCTTTATAAATTGATACATACTTCAAAAGATTCGATGAACTTGTAAAATATTGTCAGAAGTAAGCACCTATGTTCGCATTGTTTTTCTTTAAATTGAGTGGTTATTTGTGCCAATATTTCACTTGGGAAAAACAGAAATATCGCTTTTTGTAAAGAACCTCCATACATACAAGAGTGTAGAATTTCCAAGAAAAAACCAAAAGGGGGAAATTAAAAAAAAAAACATAGTTATTATGTAATGGTCTTAATGAGGCACTTGATCGATCCACTGTTGGCATAACATTTTTTTCACCTGATTGAAGTTCGGTTGGGAGGCATGTTGTGAATCTGAAATACCCTTAAGAAAAGGTACAGTTTAAAAATAATCATGATCAAAGAGACAGGCAGATATGAGCCGTAACATAGGACGATGTGTAGATGGATGGTGGTGAGCTATAATGCGGTAAACTAAGTGCGTCAGTTTCAATAAATACGCATTGATATTACACACTTACAGATTGGCTCTCGAGTTGGAACACCAAGTCTGTAAGTCATCACGGCACGTTGTTATATAATAGGCTAGGTCTATGGATTTGGTAATGTTTGGCGATGTTGTCTGCATCTGCCAGTGAGTTGCTGCCTGCTTCGCGCATATCACTCGATTTTTGACACGGATCGATTATACTACAAACCGGCTTTTTAAACGAGCGATTGGTGATCATTTTTGTGATGTCATCTTGTTATCTAAAACAGTGTTAATATCAGTCAATGTTGCCTGCATGAATTTTAGACTTCAGAAACAAACTATGTCAGCAGGAGCTGTGGTACAAGAGTTCCTCTCCCTCCATTGTGCTATCTGGATCATGTTCCATGTTGAGGACTCTGGTGTTGATGACTCTGACCAACGGTGGAGTGGGTGCTTTAAACACATGAAGACAATTATTTCGCTCCACCACAAATTAGCAGCCTTGCCAAAGGGAATGACATAAGAAAGAATACCAGACAGTTATCCAGTTATTCATAACCTATTGCTTCAAAAAAACATGCATGCATAATAGAAAAGGAAAAGGGAGGAATAATTTGCTCGCGTAATTTCTTTTATCTCATAAATTTGCTTCAGTCGAAATGCAATAACCTCAACAGTCTTTGGCAGTGATGTGAAATCAATACAACAGTGGGATTCAAACTGTTACAGAGTGGTTCATCACAAAGCAACTCTGCATCCACGGCATCCACTATTTTAGGACGCCCGAGCATGACAAAAAATATGCGGCGGATACATCGGATATTGTGATTTGTGATGAACCACTCTGTAACATGTGTGAATCTCTTTCAACAATGAAAATCTTAGAGAAAACTTCTTAATATCATGTATAGAGGTACCTAAGTATTCTCAATATAATATAAAATGTTCCAGTTCGACGAAATCTACTTGTAAAATATTTTAGCAAAATGATAGTTTTTGGCATGTTTGTTACTGTGCAGTTTGCACCTGGTACCCTTGCGCGTACTCAAGAGTTCCAAACCTGAAGAACAGTGTGTTGACTTAACCGTACCATGTAATCAATCAGAAAAATTTATGTCCTAGCGCCAAATACAAATGTTCAAACATGCTTCTATGAACACTGCACTGGCGTGACACGCTAATTTGCCTATCAACTGTGGGTTGATCAACCAACTTTACTCATGTCTTCAGAATCACATGCATCCTCTACTGCATACATGTTCTCAGTACAGTACCATAACACTGGATTAGCTCATTGCATTTCAATATTACATAGATGGGCGAGCTTTCTTTTGAAATGTGAGATTTACTATTTTTTAATATAATAGTCTTAAAATTCTATCAATAATATCACATTCTGCCATGGTGTTTTTGGGTCAAGGGCATTCAATCGAGATGAAACTTTATAAAATTTGGGCCATCCTCCTTTAATATTGCTTTTGTACGTCATTTTCATCCTTTAAAGTGAGTAACCAAAAGACCATCTCATTACCCCGTCCCCCACTTTACTCAATCAAAGTTGAGATTTTGGTATCAGAAGAAAGTTCATATCTTTCTCATTACATTCCACGCAATATTTTTCTCATTGCGTGGAGGAACTTTTTTTTTTTTTTTTTTTTTTTTCATGTGAGAGCAGAAAACGTGATTTCGTAAGCCCCATAGAGTACTGTGTAAAATTAATATTGGTCGACCAAATTGGGGTACATTTTCGCTCATTACTTCCAAACCAAACATCCTTTGGCCCTAACATTTCACAGGGTAAATGAGAAAAATAGTAGCTTTCTTCTGATACCAAAATGTTGACCACTTCCGGTAAAATCTGGGCTTCTGGGGACGAGGCTATTAGCGATCGGGCCATGGACCTTTAATTTGGGCCATCCTCCTTTAATATTGCTTTTGTACGTCATTTTCATCCTTTAAAGTGAGTAACCCAAAAGACAATCTCATTCCCCCACTTTACTCAATCAAAGTTGAGATTTTGGTATCAGAAGAAAGTTCATATCTTTCTCATTACATTCCACGCAATATTTTTCTCATTGCGTGGAGGAACTTGGCCTCATTCTTCCACTAAAACTTAAAATAAGGGTATCATACCTTTATTCTGTAAGTCAATAAGACAGTACCCACTTTGATAAAAACTACAAGTGATAGTTCCATTAAGCTTATTGACATTTATATTTTGGAGAAATTTAAAAACATATTCTGTAATTCAGAATTAGTGTTAATGATTTCCCCATTTCTATCCCCCCATTCTTACCTCTGGTTTCGACCAATCTGTACATAGTACTTTATCATCTAGACCTGACATGTTGTATAATGGTGCAAGGGGGCTGCAACAAAAAATAACACAAAGAATTAATATTGGGTCCAGATCGATCAGGCGTACCTGGACCGCTTCCAAGTGATATGGGTTTATGGGGAAAAATGGGAACAATAAAAACAATACAACAGCCACCTCTGTAATCAAAGAAAATACCAAAACAAATTTACCTATTTCTATTTCCTTTGCTGCATGTAGGAGATGTCTAACTTCATCTACTAATTTTTTGTATTTAATTTGATTAACTGAAGGAACACTAGTGGTCTGACAACCACGATATTTTGAGGATTTGAATCCTTGATTCTTCCACATTCTTCAGGCCACAATGCAAGTTGAAACCTAATTTTATTAGGGTCTGTATATATTTATATTCTACAAAATTCAAGCAATAACAGCACATTTTTTGAAGAGCGCCCCCTATTTTTCAAAACTTTTGAGATTTTTACACGATTGCATTGGTAACTGGCTAGTAGACTATATCTGGGAATGGTTAAGCTCAAAATGTCTATGTGTTGCAAATGAAGGAATTTTGTAATTAGAATAATATCAGAGATCTCCGATAGTCGTCACACGAACAAACTAGTGAATAAGGCCCTGCTGGACAACAAGCCCCTCCCCTTTTTGTCTATACACTGTCAAAAGAAAAAAAATCACACCCCACTCGTATGAGAGGACTGCGCTTTCCGCCGACCTTTCGCCGACACGCGGCTAAACATCTCCAGTTCCCATTCAACATCTTACAGACATGGAATACTGCTGGCTAAATACCCCAAGACCAGATCAACTCTCTATTACACCTAAGACAGAACTACCACCTGGCAGCAATCTCCCACGCAAGGAATGGGTCACCTTAAACAGGATTTGCACAGGAGTCAGTCGCTTCAATAGCAATATGTACCATTGGGGGCCAGCCTGCCAATGTGGTTCTCCATCACAGACTGCGGATCACATTCTCAATTCTCTAGGTCAGGTCAGGTCAGGTTTCCTTTGAGGACCTGCTACTGGTATCCTGGTAACCAGTACTACCTGTCCCAGGGCTGAGTTGTCGGCGGCTAAACCGGCACCCCCATCGGGTTTTTGATCTGATGAGTAGGGTAGCTGGTTACCCTGGTAGAATGAAAAAGAAGATCTACCTACAAGGGAGTCAGCTCTGGAGAGCTAATGGCGGTCATCCAGCACATGCTGAAAGGCTAGGCCCACCGCCAAAAACTTTGGATTGACGTCAGGAAGGGCATCCGGTCAATTATCTTTGCTCCAATAAATCCTCACACAGCAGTATTGCTGAGTGAGGTGTATCCGGCCACCCTCGTTAATGGGGACAAAACCGGATTTAAAACTTTGGTACAACTAACTAATGAGTGCCCTACCTTTCGTCCACCGGTGGACACAGATTTCTCCAACCCCAACCATGAGTTGAGTTAAGTACAATCTGGGATCCCAATTCTAATTACAAAATCGCTTATTTCATGATAAATACGCATTTTTTAGCATTCTCGTTCGCAGGTGTCAAATATGAAATTTGAAAATTGGGGGCGCTCTTAAAAAATGTGCTGTTATTGCTTTAAGCAGTAGATTTCGAAACCATTTGTGGATGAGAATCTAGATTTTACATCGGATAAATATCATGCCCATATTTGGAAATTGCCTGGACTGATTACAGATAAGTTTCAATCTAGTCCTCCTTGATTGCGGCACATACCTCCTAATATCCCATAGCTTGAGTGTATTATCATAGGACCCTGATATCAACTGGTTCTCACTGATGGGTGACCATGAAACTGATGACACCCAACCTTGATGGTGTGTTAATGAAGACTTCACAACTGTACCATCTGAAAGAAAATGTTGTACTATAAAGAGTCATATTGGAAGTTGGAAGATTAACATTTCAACATTACATAATGCCTTACACCTGAATTAACTGCACTAAAACTTAAATTGCACTCAAATTACTTTAAAATTACTACTCCCCAATTCCAATAAGAAATGCATCACTAAATTTTTGAAATCATAAACAAATACAATGAGCAATATAGGTTGGGAAAGCACTGGATTCTTATTCAGAGAATTCTGCTCTTTTAGGGGGACAACTATAAACATGTTGAGTGAAGCCCACTTCATGAAATATAGCCAAAAAGTGGACATTTTTACCTGTACTTTGTTGGGGAGGTTACAAATTATATATATACTCTGTCCAGCTCGAAGTATGAAGTAGCGACGCGGGCGTATACATTGTACCGACTTTCAGCGCGCGCGTACGCAAAGCACAGGCGCACTACAACTGAAAGGCGGCACTGGGTATACGCGCGCGTCGTCACTTCATACTTCAGACAAGACAAAGTATAGCCACTGATACTATGGTCATGTATCCATTTGGTAATTGTATTTGGTGTGCAGTATACGATCTAAAATAAAAACATTATGAAAAGACCATATTTGAATTATCAGGTACATTTTTATCCAAGTTTGGTACAGGTTTCATACAGTCTATGAAAACTATAACACAAACTGAAACATGTCCAATTTCATTGTGATATTTCTAATAAATCTGAGTTCACTCAAAATTTACAGCTCCAAAGACAAAAAATAAACTTAAGATGGCAAAATGCCTTCACTGCAATGAGAAGAACATGGGAAAAACACATTCAATTATCACAGCCCAACAGTTTTTGGTGACTGGTTTGAGAGTTGATTTTAGGTAATTTGAGGTTGTTGATTTCAAAAATAGCATTAGGTTTTTGCCTAACACATCAAATTTTCATTCTATGGTATACAACCCACTTCTGTAAGAGGGGTGTATTACCCGGGTCCAGAAAGTTACTAAATCACATGAACCCAATTCAAAGTCAAAATGTAAATCATAAATATTGCTATAATAATCATAGCTATATAAAGGCACACCAGATAAAGACTTGCCTTATAGCATGTTTATGGAACTAATTTGTTGTTGACCCCCCCCCCCCAAGTTTTTCTCCAGGTGCAAAAGAGAAAGGTGTGATTGTGTCGCAAAATGATTTTAGGTAATCGTTTTACATCTTTTAGCACATTTTAGCAAAACAATTCGGATCCACCACCTTACCTGGAGGTAGGGAAGCCATCAAAGTTGAAGCTTGGGGGTGGGGTTGGTGAACATCCCTATACTTACTGTGTAAACTGGTTACACCATAAAATTGCAATTTTTTGCAGGATTATTGCTTAACAACACCCTGTTCATCAACACTTGGTTAACACGATTTCACTGGAAATACAAGTGGGTGAACAATCACCTTAAAACTTGGTTTAACTTTTATTTCTTTTAACTGCAATCAATCCATATGGAAGAAGATAAGATTTTGCCAAACAGAGTGTAAGTGGGAGATTGTTCCACAATTTGATCCAACAAATTAGAATGACCTCTTTGACCTGTCAGCGGCTGATTTGAGTGTTTTAGGATGAATTCCGTGTTTTGCAAGCCAAGTAAAGTCTGACGATAAACACAACCCAACCTGTGCTGGAGTACAGTATAAAGTGACAATGATGTACCGATATTTAGATGTCTCAGCAGTCAGCACAGGAAAGAAAATGCGTACCTTTTTGTCGTGGGTCCCATAACCTGATGTGTCTATCGGCACTGCCGGTAGCTAGGAGTTTGCTGTGATCTGAATATGACACACAGAGAAAAACTTTGGTACCAGTCTGCAAGGAAAAGGAAACAGCTGTGAAATGGCGGCACCCATTTATACACCTGGATGGAGAGGAATAATTGAGGTAAAAATCCTCACCCAAGGACACCACACATTGATAGCAGCAGAGCTCAAACCCACAACCTGTAAGGTGAACACTCACTCCAATATGGACCCACATGTGCCCTCAATGCTACTATGGAAAGATCAAATTTTGGCTTTCATAGCAACTATGAAAATGTACGACACAATGCCACTAATTAATGATCACGAAATGTGGAGCATTATGTGTGTCCACAAATGGAGGCAAAGTTGAAACCAGGAAAGTGCTTAGCAATTTATTTGACCTCCTTTTGGCAAATGCAAACTCTGGAATTCACTGTTGCCAAATGAGGCTGCAGACTTTGATTTGCATATCAAAAGTACTGTTTCAGTACAAAACGCTCTTTCATATAAGAAAATCAAATTTTGATTGGAATTGGAAAAATACGGGAATTATAGATTTGGTATGGGGTCTTACGGTGAATTTAGACCAGACAATATTATTTTAAGTCACTCTTTTCATGCAAATGCAGTTCAGTAGTAATTTCCCAAAATACCCAATTCTGTTCCAAAATGATTGCCATTTCAAACCTTATAGAATTATTTAAGTGTAAAAGTCTTTTTTTGGGGGGGGGGCCTTGGATACACTGAGAAAGTCCCTCCTACGATGTTAACTCACCAGCGTAGATTTCTGTGTCGCATGTTCCATGTCCCAGAGTATCATGGTATGGTCCCATGAGGCACTAAGTAATTCACTTTGGTTAAGCCATACTAGAGATGAAATGGCCGGCCTATGACCTTCAAACGTCATCAGGGTGTTGTAAAAGAAAACAAACAATTTAAGGAATATAAATCGGGAAATTTATGAGACTGATCTAAAATGTTAAAGGGACACTATCAGTGATTTGAAAAATATTGAAATTTGCAGGAATCGCTTCAAAGTGAAGGATAAGTCTGTAGAATCCTCATTAAGTTACCTTTTCCAACTGAGAATTGACAGAAAAGAAGAAAACGGCTGTGTTCCAAGATACGATGATTCCCCATTTCACTTATTGTGTGTGTAAGTGTTCCGACGGACAGTAATACTAAAATATCAGATTCTGTCCTTATTAGGTTGCTTCTGTATTATCAGTTACAGGGTATGTTAGGATACTGTACTTGTTACAACATGCAAAAATCTGATTTGTTGATATTTTTTGATTTTTCTGATTGATCAAATCATGATTGTTGGTCTGAAGTTTGATTAAGGAGCGCTAATAAAACTATTTGAATAAGGTGGTCTTGAACAATAGAGTGTGCCTTGCTTTGCGTACTGCCATGGACTTTTTTACAACTTGAAATGAAATGCCTTTAACTTTGGAATGTGACGATTCACCTCTATCAGCTAATGAAGGTGCTATACTGCACTGTCACCCATGTTGGTTCCAATTGGATTTAATGTTTTGCCTGTCCACCATTGAACCCTAATGGATTTTTTTTCTTTAAAATCTGTAAAAAAAAAACCTCTCAAAGAAGCCTACAAAGTCAAAAATCTGGATTTATTATCTGCATTTTTTTCATGCTTAAAAAAGGATAGATATTGGAGCACCATATAGGTAATAACTGCGCATTTATTGCTTGAAAGGAAAAAAGGGGACAAATCAATGCACTGTGAGATTGTGATGCGTCTAATGCACAAGAGGAACTGTTCCTTCATGTTTACTTCTAGGTTAAATTACAAAGTGTTGCCCTTTCGTGGATCCTTACACCTCATTTTTGGTTAATGGTTAACTAGATACCCCAAGAAAAGATCCAATTGGTTGTTCTGAAGGGCATTGGAGTTATGTGCAAATGTTTGGATCACGCGTGCCCCATAGGGCACATTGTTGTATTCTATGTCAGTTACCGGAAAATACAAATTACAGATTCTTTATAAAGCAGATTCAAATTTGCCACGTAAGAGTAGGTACACAACTATACTTAGATCATCAACGGATCAGAAGATATAAAAATCTCAAAACCTTTTTGAGGGTAAGTCGCGGGGGACAAGGCTGAGGATCACGAAATGCCCTTTAAGCTCGGAACTTATCTGTGGTCCTTTGAGAAGTGATTATGACAAGGATATCAAGGGAGCACGAAACACCCGTTTCAGGGAAAAGCCCTCATCTTGAAAGACGGGGGAAGGGAAATTGAAGTGGGATTACAAGAGTGGGGACCACACAAATCTCGGGCTAGGACAGTCAGCCACTTATGAAAATACAAAAATTGATAGGTCGACGGTGATGATAAAAACATCGAAAAAGACATCTAACTCGCGTTAAACACTAAAATCTTAGGCTATGTTTTGTCTAGAGATACTTAAGTGCTCAAATTGCAATTGAACTACTTAGTTCTTCCTACCTGGAGAAAACTAGTAGTTACATTTCAAACCAAATATATCGTCTATGTTAAATATACAGTTTGGATGCTATCAGCTAGGAAAGCGGAAGACACCCTTCGACCTAAAACCTATAGATGATTTCTATCGCTCTCCTAACGACCGGCTTGAAGCTCAGTCGAGTTTAGAGCGTCGTGCATGTAATACGAAGGTCGCCAGGTTCGAATCGGCCAAGCACCCATGGGTTTTTCAACACTGTCGGTGCGCTGGGCCATCTCCAGGACAGATAATTTTTAAATATATAAAGTTTTGCCAGTAGTGCAAAATTTTCATGTGGTATAGAGGTTTCTGGTTGGGCCCAAATAAGAATTGTGTAAATAAGTTGGCGGAGGGTTAGCATCGAGAGTGCAGTTGTATGGTTTTACTAGCCATTGACTTCCCAGAATGGAGATGAATTTACATCCGATTGTTTGTATGGAGAGTCCATATAATTGTGATCCAAGTCAAAAATCTTATTCCCTAAAACAAAGATTGTCTGCTGCCAGTAAGCTCATATAATAGACAAGTGCCATGTGACGTCACCGCTGGCAAGAAACAAAAGCGCTGTCCGGCGGTGTGCGTGCAAGGCTATAGGCCTTAACTTTTATAATTTGCCTCAATCATTATAAATAGCCTATGAATATGCTGTAGCTGTATGTGATGTCATTCGCACCTCGATCATCAATAGACCAGGGTGCTAAGTGGTGTGTTTTTTTTGTTATTGTTGGGAGTCATTGGCTTAACGATGTAATCAAGGAGAGTGGGCACCACAGATCTCATCGCATCGCGTAAACCAAGAGAAGGAAGTGAGGAAGGGAAATTAGTGGTTGAAATTTGTGAGGGTAATATAATGACAACATGAAGTTCATAAAGGCTAGGAGAAAGTTAGCAGGTACCAGATCCTGGAGTACAAGGAGTTACTAACTCCTTACACCAAGAAGTTGTATGGAAGTGCACAAGAAACTGGGTAGCAGGGCTAGGTGGGTAAAAAGTGCCTGGACATGGAATGGGATGTAATGGTGTACGTCAACCGAGGAGAGGCTACTGGTAAGAAAGTAGTCATTAGGAAGCAGGCAGACCTCAATAAGATATGGTTACGATCATCTAGAATCTCATAGCAGAGCATGTAATGCACAGAAGCATGGCTAATGAGAAAACATGACAGTAATAAACAATGTGTTAAACACAGTAACTGCATGACATTATTGGGGACCACTTAGCATGTGCAAGTCATGTACATATCATGCCCAAATTGAAAGTTAAAGTGTTTGGAAACTAAAGTACAAACATACATGAATTCTTATAATAAAAATCAAACTTCTACGTCTTACAGTACTGATAGATATTAAACATGGTGACAGCTAGTTACCAAGAATTACAAGCCTTCTATTATATAGGTGTGGACTGAGCACAGGTAAAAACTATTTAATGATTGGTCATTTCAATAATAGATGGCTCTGGTCATCCATTCAGTATCTGGCTTAGTCGTCATATTCACTTTTCCTTGAGAGATACAAACAAATTCACACCGATTATATTTACAGTTACTACCCTCTGGCGGAAAAAAGACTACTCACAAAACAACCTCTTTCATCTTGCTATTACGTGGATTTGAATCAACTCCCAATTCAAGGATTTGTTACTCCCCGCAGTGTCTTAAGTAGTGTCACTTCATTAATCATGACCACTTACCAGCCACACATAGCCACTTTCATCATTCAATTAAGCTTTATAGTAATGTGTGTTTCCCTAGCAAGTTCTTTAATCATTATCTTATAAGCTTGTACTTGTATATTGTGAACACTTCATCTAAATTACAGTTCATCCTTTTTGCTGACGATACTACTATACTTTATTCTCATAAAGATATTGCAAATGAAATTAGTATGATCAATGAAGAATTAAAAGTAACAAACTGGTTTAAGGCTAACAAACTTTCAATAAATGCTACAAAAACAAACTATATGATCATGGGTACAGCTCACAAAACACGTAACTATAAAAGTCATTTGGATGTCATACTTGACGGTACAAAACTGGTTAGAGTAAGCAAAACCAAATTCCTCGGTGTCGTAATTGACGAAAACTTGACATGGAAAGACCACATTGAAGGCATTGCTATAACAATATCTAGAAATATAGGTATTCTTAACAAAATGAAACATTTTGTACCCCAATATATATTGCATTCATTATATTGTACGCTAATTTTACCATACATAAGCTACGGAATACTGGCATGGGGAAATACAAATAAAATTCATTTAGATAAGCTATTTAAGTTACAAAAACGTGCTGTAAGAATACTCTCAGGTAGCCATTACAGATGTCATTCTGCACCATTATTTCAAGATCACAAATTTTTGAATGTTTTTGACATGTATAAATTAGAGCTTGGGGTGTTTCTCTTCAAACATTCTACTGATCAATTACCCTCAATATTTGAGAAATATTTTACTAAAAGAAGTAATATTCATAATCATTTAACCAGAAATATAAATGATTATCACTTAATGAAAAACAAAATCACTTTGGCTTCTAATGGTGTAAGGGCATCAGGTCCCATTTTTTGGAATACTTTACCTCAAAACATAAAAAATGCAATCAATCTCAAACAGTTTAGACCTCTTCTCAAAAATCACCTAATGACTTCGTATTCACGTAGTTGATATCTGTTTTATATGTTGTATATATTGTAACTTTTTATGATATGGAAATAACTATATAATGATGAGATAGCGCCGGGGTTTACAGACAGTCAATTGTTCTCCGACAACAGGATTAACCCTATCAGCGTACTTAACCTATAGCAAGTCTTTGTCATGGCTCATCTGCCTTGCGTCTTTCAGATGCAACCATGGGAGAGCAGATAATTGACTTTTAAACATCCCTACTGAGATTTGAACCTAGGACCTTCCTTCTTGCACCAATGCAAGACCTTACCACCCGTGCCACCGCGCAAAAACCATACTTAGTGTATATCTTACCCTTGTTAAGTGGCTCCTCTTTGACTTTCTTTTCTTTTTCTCTTGTTCTTGATTGCTCTGTAGGCTCATCTTCACCTTCAAGCCCGGCACTGTAAACAACCAAGATGTAAACATAACACTTCACAGCCTGAAAATGTACAAGTCATGGGATTGTAAGTTTATTTTGGTAATTTATAAGGGGTCCGTAAAGTCTAATGGCCATATAGGAAATATGTTGGAATTACTGAAACTCACAGAGTTTTATTATGCAACCAGCAGTGTATGCAGGAATTTTTTTTTTTTTTTGGGGGGGGGGTGGAACCCTCGAAAAGTGGACTTTTTTTTTGGAAAAAGTGGACTACCCCCCTAAAAGGTCCTTTTTGGACATCTCATCACCAAAAGTGACTTTCTTGTGTTTTTTTAAAACATTTTGGACCTTTTTCAGTGTGCGAAATTGATACAATTGGAGTGAGTCACACACGTACTGCTCCCCACAGAAACAATCACATTCAAAATTGATATTATAGGCCTCTCTTTGTATTCTGCTACAAACAATAGATACATTTAACTACTATTAAATCTTAAAGTATGTTATTTTTTTTATTTTTTTTTACAACAAATTAATTTTTTAGGGTTACCTGGGTAGAACATTTTAGCACAGACAGACAGATACCCAGACACCCTTCAAAGCAATTCCTATGTGCCACTTACTCACGTTTGCAGCATATGCATTCAAAAGATACCGGCCCATAGCCAGGATTTTTCTGGGGGTGCGGATTTTCCCTTTTTTTTTCAAAAGTGGGACCTTTTTCCTAAAATTGGACCTTTTCACAATAGAGGGGGTGCATTTGGGAAAGTGGACATTGCCCAAATATTATTGCCCTTTTTGACCAAAAAGCCTAAAAACCCTATTTTTTCCTATATAGCAGGCTAGCTTTCGCTCGCACATCATTTATGTGGACCTTTTTGGAATTTTGAAGATTTGGGTGGGTACAAAATCGCACCCCCGCCTGGCTACGGCCCTGAAAGATATCAATGACCGTAGATCTTCACACTGGGAGAAATTTAACTGCGGCAGTGTGGCTATTCACAGAGGTTATGAAATTCCTCAAAGAGCCTCATTTACAGGTCTGGTCTATTGAATAAGTATGTTTTTAAATTTCAAATGCCAATGGATTCTAACAATTTACTAACCTGCAGCACATATTTACTAATCATTTTTATCAAATTACCCCACTGCCCATCTGAATAAAGCAAGAATAAAAATTAAAGTTAGACCATAACTATAAAGCGCTGTCATCATCCATCATTGAAAGGCACAAAAACATATTTCTGACCCATACGGTGTAGCAGCTTGTTGAATTTAAAATAAACCACAACTTAAAACTTGCAAACTGTTCAAACCTGTAACTTATATAAAATTATGCTGCAAAATATATGTGTCAAACTTTTCTTTTTACTATTTTTAAAACGTTTTAAAAAGTCAAATATGTGGCAGTTAATCATATGAAAAGCACAAACATAAACACACCTCAAAAACCCTCAAAAAATTCCCACTAAATAAGTATGCACATAATGACTGCCTACTAATAACAAAGAAATTGAGTTCTTTTAGTGTTACAGCATATAAATATGGGATGCTAAAAGAGTTGGTTCAAACGTAAGGTCTCTGACCCACAATATAATTTGAAACCTAGGCAAAATTTGTTTAAATGCACAACAAATTATTTTTTTTTACAACACCAATATTAGAGTGTTAAAGGCTGACTCAAGAAATTTCCCAAGGAAGGCACCTCCATTTCTAACAAATCATGTTTTTATGCATGTAACGAATGCTTATCAACATAAAACAGCTAGCCCAAAATGATATCCTTCATATAGAAAGTAACAATTTGTTTATAAATTTCTGGATTCGGAATGACAAAATTTTTTGTTATACAAGTTATCCTATGGTACTGATTTACACTATACATTTGTAATCATCAAACATGATAGATTCCAATTCATCATCTCAAAAACTTTGGAATTGATCATTTTAGGGGACTATCTTTGTGTTCTAGTTGACTATTTTTAATTATACACAAAAAAATATATGTACTTTTGAAATCTGAGTTAGCCTTTAAATATGCACGCAGCTCTATAGTATACCATTATGTCTTTACGATTCATTTGGATATATTGGTTTAGTCAGCTCAGCAGGCTTTTAAATATCAAGCATGTGACCTATAACATTAACACTCACAAAATTTGGTACCATGCAGCATGCCAAACCTACAGATAGCATCAACAGTTCCTGTCATCACAATGTATCCCACTACAACTCTCCAGTCATAGTTTGTTCAATTTTCTCACATTTCTTGCATTTTATTTGCTAATTTTCAAAGATAGAGATGAGTCTGAAAAGAAGTTCCAATATATTGCAAGAGCTTAAAGATCAGTTTCTATCGCATGAACTTTAAAAGGAGTGAATAGTTGGTATGGTGCCAGACTACAGCGCTGCAGGTATGCATGCGCCACAGGGGGCATCTATACCAATCCCATATTGCAGTGCAGACTGTGCTGTACTGCATGCTTTACCCATAAGAATAAACTGCTGTATGAGTTCAACAAGGTCATAAGTGCAATAGCTGCCGTTTGTCAGAAATTCCCATCAAACATACTTTTAATGTCAAGTCTGGTCAGTGGCTCTTGAAATGGTTCTTCAGGCAACAGAGTTAACTGGGGAACCATTTCAAGAGCCACTGACTCAAGGAAAGATAAATTGAGAGTTATCCTAATACATGGCAGCACACAGATGTATCACATGGCAGCTACTGCACTTGTGACCATCTTGCACTAAAACATTAGGTTCATGTATGCTGATAAATGGGGAGTAAATGGGAAATCACATGACCTCAGATCTAATTTCAAAATCAGAGTGCATTGCATTCTGGGACTGGTTTATCCAATTCCCTGTACATGCACTGCACAGCTCCTACTTCAAAACATCAAGTGAAGACAATCAAATTAGATTTTCAAGACAAAATTGGAGTCGAATTTCTGTCCCTTTCTGATGCTTGGATGGATAGTTTACTCTGTTGGAATTAATAAAAAGTTGCATATTTTTTTGACTGTAGATGATTGAGCCTCCATCTGACAAATTATTTTCCACACTTGGGATTACACTTGTGTTAATTGGTGAAACTAAGCCTGACTGAGAGCCCACAGAAAAATCAACATACCAGCACTGACTCGAGTGGTATCTTCAACCATGGCTACCAGAACCATATTTTGTAGCACTACATGTATCTCTGTTATGCTGCTGATCAATGTGGCTAGCATTTGTGGCAGCCCTGTGAAACGTTCTACAGGAGAAGCTGTAGAACAAGCTACAGAACACGTGCACACTACAGAACAAACTACAAAACAAGCTACAGAACAAACTAGAGAACCGGATATTGAATGCTACGGGACAGAGTGTGACACGAATCTGGATGTTCCTTCTGATAAAATAGTTGATGTTACCTTACCAGAAAACTTAACCATGGCTATAGTGACGGGACTTCCAAATATTGAAACCATGCAGAACACAACAATAGCTTTGCTGAAGAACACGACCACTGCCATCAATACTGCCTCGCAAAGCAATAATCTCCTCCTACAAACTATGGCACAGACAATGGTTGATATAGCTAGCCTGTTGCAGAATCAACTGAGCCTTCTGGGTGACAGACTACCAAAGTTACCACCACCAAGAGATTGTCAAGATATTGCCAAGGGTACATACCAGAGTGGCCCATACATGATCACACCACTGGACGACGTGGGTTCCTTTAAAGTGTACTGCGATATGGAGACGGATGGCGGCGGCTGGACGGTGTTTCAGCGCCGCTTCAATGGTACAGTCGATTTTTACCGTGGATGGGATGAATATGTGCAGGGTTTTGGCAGTCCAGATGGTGAATATTGGGCTGGTTTAGAACAAATTCATCGACTGACCAAGAAGTGGAATTGGATCCTGCGAATTGACATGGAGAGCTTCGACGGCAGCACAGAATATGCAAAGTACGAGTCATTCAAGGTTGGCGATGTAGGAACGCATTACAGACTCTCGATAGGAGCATATAGCGGTAATGGACATGATGAGTTGTCATATCATAACAACCAGCCTTTTACTACCAGGGACAGCGATAACGATGATAGAAGCGGTAACTGTGCCGAGAGTTGGCAAGGGGGATGGTGGTATAAATCCTGCCATACCTCCAACCTGAATGGCGTCTATTTGGGGCCATTAGGGACCAGTGAAAGAGGAATGGTATGGATCGGTTATACATCTCTGAAGAGAGTTGAAATGAAGATGCGGCGTGTTCTGTAGATTTCCCTCAAGGCCCACTTCACAGAGTTAAAAAATATATGACAATCTTGGTATAATTACAAAATTTATATTTTCAACATGCCTGGAAATTATTTGGGCTGAACTCATGTATGCTAAACAAATATGTGCTTGGTTTATGCATGGTTACCATCTTATCTACAAAAAATACATCAATCGCATGGTAACATCAAGTGTGCGGTATAAAATAAGACAAGGTTCAAGATCTTGACCAACGTTTCACTGTATAATATTGCCTAAAGTAAAAAATAAATATATTTTCTATCCTAAAATTTGGTAAAAAATACAACATTTTGATTCTGATATTTTGACCAACTGATAAATGCAGGAAAAAAATGGCCACAAATGACAAAGATAAAAAATCAAGGAAATTGTTAAAAAAGTTATTTTTGAAAAAGCATATATGAAACCTTATCAGAAATGTAATCACTTATTGACAATGGTAAAGGGCATAATGATTGTCAAGCTTTTACCTCGCTCAGTTCTTCCAAAACAATTTTTTAAACAAATTTTTTTTCACTGTTATCTATGTTCAGGGGTAGGGCTAGCTTTTTTGCATTTTATTCCGATTTATGAACTCAGAAGTAAAATCAAATTACTACAAGTAACTACACTGTTGCTCATAAAGTTGGTGTAATTTTTCTCAGACCCAATCTAAAAAACGTATTTCTATTTGAATGCCTCAGGAATCAGAGTAGGTGAATTATTACATAATGAGTCCCCACTACCCAGGTGAAGTGAATCCATGCATAATTTTGAATTACGTAAGAGTGCCTTTTGTTGGGAGCTATAAAAGGCCAGACATCTGTTGCTTTGTTCCTTTTACCTGCTCAAAGCCTGTGTGCAACAAGCCCACATTTTTCAGAGTTGGTTGTTACCTTTACAACGAAAACTGACACAGAGGTTCCCTAGCTAGGCCATGCCTCGTCCAATGGCATTGTCAATATGCTGAAGAGTGTTTGCACTCCGACGGAAAGGGTACAAACAAGGCAAAGTCGCTGATTTCCTCATGCAACATCATTTAATGTGCAGTCCCCTATCGAAACGGGCTAATTATGTCTGCCGAATGTTCCCACACAGTTTTCTAAGTGCAGTGTTAAGTTTGTCCATGTGAGAGCAAGTAGAAATAAACATGCACGTCAAGGATCTGCTTCAGACTCAGTTTCTGAAGTTGAAGGTTCGGATGGTGGAGAATCTGATGCCTCTCAGTCGCAGAGAATAAGTAGCCATGGTAGAAATCATTTTTCTCATGGCTCTAAATACTGTCGGGAAGGATTATGTCAATATTGGAATATTGAGACTGAATTTGAAAAGAGTGAGAATCAAAGTAAGGGTGTCATCGCTGGTGTTTCAGTAGATATTACCAATACGGAAATTGTGGATGCTTGTTGTCAAGCTGGGGTTTTGGAGGCTAAGCGGTTGAAAGTTAGAAGGGACGGTGTCTTGCTAGATTCCCTTTCTGTATGTCTCACTTTTGATCGTAAGGTTTCTCCATAGGAAGTCAGATTGGGATATGAATCTTATCAAGTTTGTCCTTTTGTTGCGCCTGTGGTTAGATGTTTTAAATGTCAATGTATTGGTCATACTATGGCAGTTTGTAAGGGCACTACCAAATGTGTTCGGTGTGGGGGTACTCATGATTATGATGCATGTACAAATATAGATAAGTTGAAGTGTGCTAGATGGGGTGGAAGCCATTCTGCTGCTTATGGTGGTTGTGAATCTATGCGTGTTGAGAAGAGAGTTGAACTTGTTCGTGCTAATCAGGGCATTTCCTATGCCGATGCTGTTAAGATAGTTCGTGGCCCCTTCTGGATGCGAATGCAGTGGGCTCCAGTCCTGAATTCACAAATTCTTCAGATAATAATTCTGGGTTTAGCAAACCTGGGAATAAACTGTTAGTTCGGAAAATTCAGAGCAGAGCTAGTTTTCATGTTGCTGTATGTGATAAGTCAACTACTGTGGACAGGTCTTCTCAAACTAATGATGCTAGTGATGAACCATCTATCCAGGTAGGCCCTATAAGTTGGTTAAAGACACTATCAGTGATTTGAAAAATATTTGAAATTTGCAGGAATAGCTTCAAAGTGAAGGATAAGTCTGTAGAATTCTCATAAGTTACCTTTTCCAGCTGTAGAATTGACAGAAAAGGTTTTTTTTTTTTTTTTTTTTCTAATCAGGGCATTTCCTATGCCGATGCTGTTAAGATAGTTCGTGGCCCCTTCTGGATGCGAATGCAGTGGGCTCCAGTCCTGAATTCACAAATTCTTCAGATAATAATTCTGGGTTTAGCAAACCTGGGAATAAACTGTTAGTTCGGAAAATTCAGAGCAGAGCTAGTTTTCATGTTGCTGTATGTGATAAGTCAACTACTGTGGACAGGTCTTCTCAAACTAATGATGCTAGTGATGAACCATCTATCCAGGTAGGCCCTATAAGTTGGTTAAATTGCTTGTTGGTGTTATGCAAGTTTTTGATAAGGTCAAAAGTTCTGATGAAAGAGAAAAGGCTATTGTCAGCTTGATTGATCATAATTTTGGTGGTTCAGGGAACTCTGAAATACCTAAAGGCCCCAAGAAGAATAAAGCGGGTATGAAGACAAGCAGTAAATCTGTTAGCGGGCAATCTGATTCTGATCGTGCAACTAACGAGGTTCCAAAGAGCCCTAGTCAGGGCAAGAGATCTGATAAAAGCAAACCGGGCAGAAGTGAGGGTAGTGTTGCATGTCGCCCTGGTAAGGTATAGCTGGAAATTCTGGTGGGTCTACACAGGTACCATCTCCTAAATTTTCCTACAAGTCATGTGAATATGGTAGTGAAAAAAGTTTTTAAACATGGGGGAAATAATAAGTATTTTCTGGGTTTTGCTGGCTTCTTAATTACATTTATGGTTTGTATTCTTCAATGTAATGCTCAGTCTGTTTCTGACCATGGATATGAATTTAAGAGGGGATTGCTGAAATGCAAGCTAAATCTGATATCATTTGAATACAAGAAACTTGGCTTATTAAGAATAAGAAATTTACTCTTTCCGGTTTTGATTTTATCCGCAAAGATAGGATTGTTGATGTTAGCCCCTCATGGGGGATGTGGTATCTTTATTAAAAAGGATCTTGCAGTGTCAGTTATTGATACTAAAGATTTTTTTAAGATTTTAACATTTAACTCCAGTTAATTGAAATTAGAGCTATTGATGGTATTAATAAGATTTTTGTGGTTAATGTTTATAATCAGTGTCTTGCAATTTCAGACACGTTTTTGGATAACCTTTGTTAAAGGGGATGCTACTGTTTTTATTTGCGGGAATTTTAATGCTTATAATTCTCTTTGGGGTAGTAAAAATACAGATAAAAATGGGTTGGTCTTGGATACTATTATTGATGATTATGACCTCTCCTGTTTAAATGATGGGTATAGACTCGACCCAAGGTCAGGTAAATTATCTTGTATTGATATCACCTTTTGTTCAGCAATGGCTTTTCAAGACGTTCATGGAAGGTTTTACCGGACAATTGGGGTAGTGATCATTTCCCTATTCTTGTCCTATTTGGGTAAAGGCTTATTATAGTAGTAGAGTTCATGTTCCTCGATGGAATATTAACAAAAGCTGATGGCCGAAGTTTGAATCTGTTTGTGACGAGATAGTGACCCCTCCTGATGTTAACCTGGAGACTGAGGAATTATATAACACTTTTGTTGTTCATATTAACTAGCGGTTGCCCGCCCTTCGCGCGGGCAACCGCTAGCTGATTTGAATGGGAGCGGTCACTAAACGGGTTGATCACTCTGCACATGACGCAAAACTTAAAGAGACATTACTATATTTTCTCCAAGCCTCGTTTATTTGCCTTTATATGCCTCAAATGTATTATGTCAAGAGCTGTCAAAGTTTAGGCCCCTATCTCAACATGCGCTATGAAGCCAGGTGAACATTTAATGCTGCTAAATTAAATGTGCAAACCAAGGAACTCGCACGCACTCCCAAAGACCCCCCCAGTTGGGTAGCTTTGGTCGGAGGAAAGGGGCTTCTCAGTGACGTAGCTAATACTGGGGAATGAGGGAAACCCTCTTGGGAAGAAATTAGGGCCTATTTGTGCAAATTCTTGCTCCTTCCGGGCACCGCAGAGCTACAGATGGTGGCATTCTGTATAGGCCTACCTTGGCTCCAATCATAGTGCCATTCTGCATGTTCCGTATCTGTTCCCCTGGCAGTGGCGGCGCCAGACTTTTTTAATTTTTTTTTTGTGGGGGGGGGGGATTTCGGGGTAGGGGGTGGGGAAGAAGTTACATTTTTTGGGAAGCCCAAATTTTGCAAATTGTTAACCACTATTGGTCCCAAATTGCTGGCTGTTTTTGCCCAAATTTGGTGATTTTTTGCCCCAAATCACTGATTTTTGCCAAAGATCTATTACTTTTCTGGTGGGGGAGGGAGGGCTGTTCTGGCCGAGGGGATACTGGGAAAAAGAAAAAAATGTGGGAAATGCACACACCCCGCCCCATGCCCACCCTGACACCGCAACTGCTGTAGGCCTGCCTTGTTCCGATCTTAACGACAATTTCGTTGTTCATAAATTTGTCATGCAATTTTAAAAAGTGAAATTTTATAAACCATGAAAGTATCTGTGATAACAATTTTGAAAAGCTAATAATTGTTAATTGAACATTATGAAAACATAAACGACAACGGAATAAAGCGTGAAAATAATGTTGCGTGAAGAGTCAACTGAATCGATTGCCCTATTGTTCACCATTGTTCCCGGACTGTGAGCCCGGAGGACTATATCTCCTGCCACACCGGCACTCTTGGTATGTACGTGTCTGAAATGCTATTTCTCAATTTATCAACAGCGGCAAATATCCGGCAAAATATATATTTTTACTGGTGTTGTACGAACATTTTAAGGTAGACTATTATCAAAAATCCTCTGCAATATACCACGCGTGTGGACATTGAAACTGACATAAAATTGAAATGCAAACATGGAGGACTTATCGCCTAACAATAGATTAACAACCTTGATTTTGGCATTAGACCTACAAAATTGAAGATATTGTAATGATGTCAAAGTGCAAAGAATTAATTAAAAAAAAAGATTCTCGTTAGCTTTGGTTTGTAATGATCCGGGTATTACATTCATGATTACACTACTGACATGCCCAACCATCTACGATACACGTTATTTGGATTTTGCATATTGTATCTCCAGGGTACATATTGCACAAATATTAGCTCTGGTTCATGCAGAGCCCTCGGTTTTTGTTTTTGTTTTTTTGTTTTATTATTTTTTTGGTGAAAGTCGCGGTATTTGGGCCCTAAACCTACGGAAATGTTTCTGGCTCTCACATACTCTCACATCAAAACGGATTGAAATATCGGCGGGAAACTTTACGGATTGGGTGGGGGGTAAAGGCAATTCCCCGGGGTTTGGTTTGGGTAGGGACGTGCCTCCGAGAGTCTGGAAGTAGGACCCATAGCTATGCATTTGTTTTTGCCAAAAAAAAGGATCAAACCTATATCAGCGATGGAAATGTAGGGCCAAATTTAACCCAAATTTGCCATTTATTTCCCAAAATGTTGGCATTTTAAGCAAATTTTTGCTCAGGATTGAAGAAATTTGACTAATTTCCCAACAATTTTTAGAAAATTTTGGCTTCCGATTGAGAAATTTGACTGATTTTCCAACAAATTTGAGAAACCTTTGAAAAAGAAACCCCTTCTCATACCAAAATTATTGGACATGAAAATTATATACCACCAGAAGCTGAAAATGAGACCGATGTCTGTGGCACGATCCCGTATGGTCATTTGTGTTGAGAACACCCTGAGAGCAATTCTATCAAAATTAAATCTTTATATAC
>JAMKCH010015383.1:0-25131 GCA_023653785.1 Ophioderma brevispina | reverse complement strand
TTAGATCTGTTCACAGGTCTAGTGGAACTCTACTTTAGCCAAATGTCTTTGATCTGTCTCCACTGTACAATGTTTGACCATATTACCAAAACAGCACAATGTTAAGCAATATTGTAAAATATTTTGTCGCCATTTTGAAAACATGTTTAAAGGGGATGACCTGATTTAAGTATATAAAGTTTTTATCTTGATAGAATGACCTTCACCTCAAAAACCCCCTCTGTTTAGCACTGATATTTCAACATGTTAAAAAGCGTGATTTTGTAAGCCCCATAAAGTACTGTGTAAAATGGTCGACCAAAATGGGGCACATTTTCGCTCATAACAACCAAAGCAAACATTCTTAAGCCCTAAGATTTCACACCTGGGGTAAATGAGAAAAATAGTAGCTTTCTTCAGATACCAAAATTTTGACCACTTATGGTAAAATCTTGGGTTCTGGGGAAGGGGCTATCATTAGCGATCGGACCCCAGGCTCGGACCATGGCCCTTTAAATCCAAAACTTGCAGCCAACTCAGCCCCACGCTACCTGGTATTTCGAGTGCAAAGTACAAATGCCCTATGGCTTCTAAAGGAGTAGCTAAGAGTCAGATGTGTTAAGGATTTAAACCTATTTACAACATTTTTACAAATTCTAAATTCTAAACACTTTTTTACAGTGGAAAAGTGAAGGATTTAAGTGAACTTTAGAGGGATATCTAGCAGTATTATTTTTATTTTTTTTTATTTTGAAGTTTTGCAGATGTTTTAATTTGTGATTTCAAACAGCTGCACATCAAACACTATGCATCAAAAATATTTTTTGCAGGCATTAAAATTCATGGCCCTGAATGAAGTTAGGCATTTCCACTATTCAGTATCATATGATACTAGTGAGAATTACAATTCTGACAGCCAGCCATCTGCTATTAGCAGCAATTACTGTGTTGAATGGCAAGGATGAGGGTGGGCTACTGCTGTGATCCAGCTCATCAACAAGGACTTGGCTGAAGTCCCTGGAGTCGGCCCCGATGTCCCCTTGTTTATATTCAAAATATTGACAGAAATTCCCCCATCTGACAGTGCACTTGGACCGACCATCCATGCCACGCAAATTTCTAGCCAAGCTACACGACTTAGTATACATGGTGTCATTGGAATAGGCAAGATTTTTATTAAAAGGGCATCGCCTTTAACTTTTTTATGGTAAAGTAAAGTAGTTGAAGCTATAGTTTTGCTATATTAGATATGCTCATGTGCATAATTATAACTTACTTCTAGGCTCAATTATATTCAAGGATTAACCCTTTCCCCAGACTTTGGGTCACTTTTGGCCTAGATTCGCTTCAGCGGTTTCATTGTTTTAGCGCAGTTAAACTGCACCATTGCTAAAGCTAGCGAAACATAGGCAATTCTGGCTGGAACCTGCCCTTGATTTCTAGACACAATGTCTTACCTCTATAGCTGCTTTTCAATGAAACTGTAACCCAATATCGGCTGGTCTGCCCACACAAGTGTGTTGGCAGCATGTCACTTGAACTGGCCAATCTTTACCGCTAAAGTGTTTGGTGTGCGAGGCCCAGGAAATTGCCTAGCACGGGCCCAGGTAAAGGGTTAAAGCCACAATCAAGTCACTTATTTTCAAATTTGATATGCTGGACTTACTTAGTTGAGAGTGTAGCACCGTATCGAAATATTAATATTCCTGGTTGGAGGTGAAAATTTCCTGGGGAAAATTTTCTGGTGAGCAAGCAAAAAAGGGCCGATTCAGCATGATTTTCCAGCTTTGTCTTCCCGGTCAAAGCTCTCTGGGGTGGCAACCTCCCCCTCCCACCCCTCCCCGCCTGTTACGCTACTGCTGTAACCCTATCTGGCCAATAACCCCTATACTATGTAGCCACTAACCCATGGTCCCTAACACTGACCCTAGCATTAAAGTTATGTTAAACCTAATCTGATCCCTAATGCCCATACTGTGTACCTTTAGCAAACATACAGATTAAAAGTGGGAATCTCAAATTTTAAATTGCCCATATTTAAAAAAAATGCTTTTCTTTTTCTTTGTTTACCTTAGTCACAGGGGAACTGGCTTCACTTTCAAACTGAAAGTGAGGGCAGTAGGCCTATTTGCTTACAGTTTGAAGAAGATCATCGATTGATAGTGGCTTTAAAAAATACTCTGTCCATCTCGAATAGAAGTAGCGGATGCGGGCGTATACATTACACCAACTTTCAGCGCACGTCTAGGCAAAGCACAGCGCACTACAATTGAAAGGCAGCACTGGGTGTACTTCAGACAAGACAAAATATAGGCCTATATTGTAAAAGGGGCATACTATATGCACATGTGACAAGATAGCATTAGACACAAACACTGCTCTATCCAGATATTTTCTCTGTTCTCACCCACTAACTCCTATAGATGATTGAGGAAATTCCCAAATTCAATGCCAAATGCAACTCTTTTTGGGGTCTCAAATGTGGTTACTTTTGTCAGCCTTTTCTCTGAAAATACACAATGTACTAAGTCCCTCTGGAAGTTACCATTCAGCATTTCAGATATTCCACAGGAAGAGACTCTCTCATGCCATGCATTCTCATCGGCAGGCTCCCACATGGATACTATTTTTTCCAGTTGTGTAACTTTGGTAGGGGCATACACCAATGGACAATCACTGTAAACTTACAAACACCCATTTCTCATCAATTTACCAGCATGCCCCAAAAAGGTGGCCACACTGTATAACTGATAACAAAAAAAAAAATTAGGTTCTAAGGTGGGGACTAGGTATAGGCAGGCAGCCTTTCCTACTCCCCCTGCTACTGATTTTAGTTACCTCAAGCATGACTAACAAGTCTCTAAACAGCAATGACACCACAGATGGTTTGTGGAGCAGACACCCTGCATAACTAGGAATTCCAAGTAGGGATTGGGTAGGGGCAGACAAAAGGCCTTCCTACTGCCCCTAGTCATGTTAGTACTGATTTTAGTTACTGCTTGAATATGACCAACGAGCCTCTAAATAGCAATGACACCACAGATGGTTTGTCAATCTCACACACATTGTTGTACCCCCTTCCCTCTTTGTGTAGGTAGGTCAACAGTCTTGTTACCTCCCTATCTTATTAGTCTGTCTCAACCCTAAGAGAAAGCTCCTGATACAAATGCTTGGTTTCCATTCAATTTCAGAGCATTGACACTATCCCATATACAAAATAACAGTCAACAATAATAATCACTTCAATGAGTTGTGACCATATCAATATATATAGCCAGGTTGGTGACATTTTAAAGGCTGTAAAGCCAGTCTATATTAAAAGTGGACATTACGATTTGTGATATTATGATTAATGAGTAAATGTTCATTTCATGATAGTCCACTTTGTTGTAATTTGTCCGTTTATGGACAGAAATTACAAAGTTGCAAATTTCTTCCACAGTAAATTGAATCTGCACATAATATTAGGCACACATACTCTACTTAGGCGTATGGTTCAAATGACCATAAAAATCACAATTTTTTTAGGTAAGCCCGGTTGATACTTGACGCGATTTTTCAGCTGCGTGAAATCGCAGCGATTTTTTGTCTCGCGAAGGTCAGCGATTTATCGCGCAAGTCTGCGAGACCCGCGGCGATTCCAGATTTTTCTCGCCAGCGGGACAGCAAGACGAGTTCAGCGGGAAAATCGCTGAAGTTAAAATTAGTTTTGCGATTCTCGCTGACGATTTTTTTTATGTTCATCCACTCGGAAGTCTTCATGTGGCCCACGTGAGTTCAGTCCAAGGTCAACCTCCCCCAAATCGAATTTGGTACAAATGCACATGCATCGTGGCGAATCTAGTGCCGATCCAATGAGGTGCTATAAGGATGGTGACAAAATAACCCCCACCACTATATGGACCAAAAGGATTATCATACTACAAAAGGGTATCCATTAAAACAGCTTCGTGGGAGGCGATATCCTCTACCTCAATTTTTAGGCTATGGAGGGTAAGAGGCTTTATTATTTAGTTCAATATTTTTAGCCCTATAGGCCTATGTCGTTTGGACTTAAGGCATTTTTCCTATTTTATTAAGTTTACGACAGAGCGAAATATGCAAATGTCCGTCGAAGCAAATATCAACAAATGATAAGAAACATATTATCCACCACCGTCAATGCATAGGATCTAGAACGAGGTGAAACCATCTTGCATAGCAAAGAAATTTTTATTCGAATATTTTTACCTCCAACATGTAATATTTTCGCGCGGCAAACTGCTGGCCAATCTATTCTTGAAAAATAAAAATGCTAAAATCACTTTATCCAATCACTTGGTTACGCGCTATATTTCGTGTACATGTATACCCGGGTGGTACTACATTGCGAGTTTAAAAATAATTTGCATGAATATACGCACAAGCCTTAGAATTAAGGCACGGGAAGACAGAGCTCGCACTATCCTGCAAGACCCAGGAGGTTCGCGGGCACATTTTTTTTTTCAGCTTACGACCGCGAGATAAATCGCGAAAGTCGTCGTGAAAAAAACAATCGCTGCGATGTTCGGAATCTCAGGCGTGATTTCTACAAGCTGAAAAATTCGCGTCAAGTATCAACCGGGCTTACTTCGGTCACAAAACAAGGCTGGAGGATCACGAAATGCCCTTAACTCCCACAAGAACTACTGTTAATTTGGTCACAATAGAATTATGTGAATTTTTGAGCCAATCAAACCAGTAAGATGTATTTCAATGGTTATTCAAATGAATATATAATTAGCCAATCAGAATTTGTATCTATTTATAATCTTTCCCTGGATAGTGTTGAAAAAAAAAACCCCATGTGCACTTGCCGAATTCGAACCAGTTGACCTTCGTATTACATGATGATCTAACACTGGAGAACTAAGTAGGGTAAATTTCAAAACAAATATAAGTCGTATATGTTAAATATACAGTTCTGAGGCTATCCGCTAACACCTATGAGATGATATCTACGCCCTCTACCAACCTGCTGGAAGCTCAGTCGGTAGAGCGTCGTGAATATAATACGAAGGTCGCCGGTTCGAATCGGCCAAGCGCCCACATGGGTTTTTTTTCCAACACTATCGTGCGCTGGCATCTCAGG
Source organism: Ophioderma brevispina (assembly GCA_023653785.1). Lineage (NCBI taxonomy): Eukaryota > Metazoa > Echinodermata > Ophiuroidea > Amphilepidida > Ophiodermatidae > Ophioderma > Ophioderma brevispina. Next base: position 20,042 of record JAMKCH010015383.1, on the reverse strand, counting down.
AAAGATTAATAAATATAACATCCTGTCTACATGGAGAATAAGTAGTAGTTAAAATAGATGTTTGTTGAATCATGTCCAAAAAGGACGGTGTTAAATTACAAATGTACCTTTAAAGTCAGTGGTTAACCAGTTTCATGTTAACTTCTCAGTAAATATTCCAAAAGCCAACTTTTTTGATCAAGTTTGGTTCCACTGTGTTGGCGTTGTTTTTTGCGACTCAAATCACAATGTGTCATGTCCACAAAAGATTGGTCTGGACACGCTCTGAACACCGCCACAACAAGCAGGCTTGGATAATCCCATCAAGGTTTATGAAAATAAAGGTTAATTGCTTACATGATATCAACCTCTCGACTCCAATTATGGTCAATTGAATTATCTTAGATCTGTATTCTCTGGTGTGATGTGTGGTGTTTTGTAGTATGCCCACAAACATTGTCTGAGATCGGGCAATTTTTAACTTTGTAATCCAATCTAAAACCGTTTTATGCTGACATTAATCTACGATGACAGGATTTTTTAAAAGACCCTTACATTTTTTTACACGCACGTAAAAATTGAACACTAGGATAGTAGTCTAGAACTGACAAGGCCACATGTGTAAAAATAAATTGCAATCTTCTTACAAAAAGACCATAAATTTTGACTAAAATGGTCGTGCAGGACTATTTGTGAGAAAAGAAAATTTACTAATTCATTACAGTGCTGCACCATTTGACAAGAACGGAACGAGAGTATCCTATAAACCAAAATTCTTAAAGGGACGCCAAGGAGGTCGTCTGAGTGTAATTCTCTAAATTTGCAATTTCTACTTGATTGGTTGTAAAAAGCCATCGATGGGTCTTCCTGCTAAAGGCAGGCGATACAAAAACAGGTTTCCAAAAAAAAAGTTGTGGGGCAACATTTCCTTGAAATATTCCTCATGTTCATCAACAAATGTTATCGCAAGTAAAAAAGTCTTGCTATCTTGTGCAAAGAATGCTTTGTTGGTGGATGCATTTGTTTTACACCTTCATCACCTTGATATTCGTTTCGCGAGGAATCCCGACAAAGTAGGTTGCTGTGTTGGCTAAGTGAACATAAATATAAAGCAATTGACTTTTTGGCGCTTTTGGTGAGACGAAATTAATGAAATCACCAATCTGTTACTAATTTCATTAGTGTCCTTGACTCCTCAAAGCAAACCAGCTGTTAAAAATAATAATGCAAATGATAAATATCAAAGGCAACAGGCTTAGCATAACAAGTATTTGCTCTAACTAGTCACCGGTCCCTGTTTGCCCCCAAGGATAGGAAGTGGAACGTGTTAGGTCAGTAAGTATTTTGAATTAGCCCTCAACTATGGTTAATTACCTAAAAATACTTCCATTTATTTCTTTGTAAATAAGGGCAACTTTGACCTTGTTTGCTAATTTGTAATCATAGATTACATCTGAAGAAAAGATAATACAAATTTTCCTGTGCTTTATAGCTCAAATTTGAACCTGCTATTGAGAAGCGATATGTGGTATTTTAATTTATATCAATGCAGTGTCAGACTTGCTTTAATTAAAACAGCCCTACAGGGCATAGTTTGGCATTAGAGGGTGGTTGAGCTCAATCCCATAATCCCTAATCACGGGATTGTTTACGCCAATCCCATGCATTCTAGTAACTTAGTGGTAAAAGTGCTTAGAGTTTAATGAACCACAAGACCTTTCATACTCATGCCAAATTCCCTTAAAGGCAGACTGACAGAGATTAAATGAAATTGAAGTGATTTTTGGTGGGGTTAAAATATCAAAAATTAAAAGCATTTTTGAACGCGATTTTGCCCCCAAATCGCTGATTTTTACCAAACTTGGTGATTTTTGGCCCCAAATTGCTGATATTTGCCAAGAAGCCATCATTTTTCGTTGGTCACAGTATGTACTTTGTAAAAATTGTTGATGTTTATATCTGCTTTATAGGACCAATTTACATATATTTAGCTCAAGGACTACCATTTTGTACAATCTTGTATTTTTTTGTGGGGGCAGTAAATAAGACATGCAATTTACCATTGGTTTGTTTCAAGCGTATGAACATACATAAGCCAAATATTTCTGGCACACAGTGGTTTGCTATTTAATTTGAAAATCACACTCCCATTGGTGCCTAAGGGGGGTGGGTCCTAGGGACCTAGGCTAATTTTCATTAATGAGAGATTTTAGTATTTTTTATGGAAATAGTTTTGAAAGCTTTTTCACATGTGATAATTGCAAAAAAAACTCTGGGTTAACATGGAAACCCCCCCTTAGGCACTTAAGTGTTAATAAAAGTAATGTCCCATCTTTGTATGTGTGTGTCATTTACTGTAATCCATGAGATTCACATGTTGTATGTATCACATTCAAGGCTCACATCCTTGTAAGTTTTAAACTAAATCTTGCATGTGAAAGAATAAAAAGATAATCGAAAAGCCGACACAAGATCAAAAGGAGCATGGAACCCAAACGATAAAGGCTTAATTGTGATCCGTTTTACAATACACCAAAGTTTACTTCACAGCGTGATAAGTTTGAAATAATCTCAAACTATGGACTAGTGTTCTGAGTACCCCCGTCGAAATGAATGGAAATTAACAACAATTGAGAAATCATTACAGTGGGTGTATGATTGATTGGGATCATAAATAATTTGTATGAAACATAGAACGTGGGAGATATGAACGTTTTGGATTTATCTCTGCCAAGATTCGTTTACAATACCGTGAACTGTCAAAGAGCTAGTAGTAGTTTTAGCTCAGGTTTGCTACCAAGAATTGACAGATGGCTGTACAACAATTTTCCACAGGCTCATTTTTTTTCACAATAACTACCAACAATTTTTTAACTAAATCAAATACAGGCAGAATTTAACATGTCACCAAACTTTTCTTTGCTAATTGGTAGCTTTTCGGTGAACAAGCTTCTTTTTAACAGATGATTACCATTTTATTGGGTAATACAGTGTTTTGTTTTACCTTCAACCAACAATCAATTCATCCAAACCAAAGCAATAAACTGAGATTAAACCACCACTAACAACAACAAGTTATCAAACTTCATACTTGAGTTAGTATTGTGATTATATTATGTGCAACTCAAGTTGAAGTTAAATTAGGGCTAATGAAAAGCTGATTTGTCCAAAAAAGTATGCCCAAACAAGGGGGGGGGGGGGGGGGTTCTTGAACCGCTTATGTTGCGCTTTGTGATCCCACCTATATCCCTTCACTTTGCACCAGTACAAATCATATATATTTGTAACCACTTTGTTTGGACCATAAACTCTGCCCAAATGACCCTTTACTGACCTTTGACCTTTGTAAGTGACCTTTAAAACCTACCATGACATGTTAGTCTCTATGATGCACATATTTCATATGCATGAATTGATGCACTTTGAGTTGTTAAAATGTATGCAAGAGCAATTTGAAAATGGTTAACCAAAACACTAACAACCATTACATACATACATACACACCACTGCACACATGTACACAAGTTTCTCAAAATTGTAAAAAAAAAATCGTTTGTGTTCACTGATGAGCAGATTTTGATTCGTTTTCTTTAGCCTTTTTCATGAATAGCACTTTTCGATTTGAACTCATTCAGAATGGGAAAGCAGAGGAATGAGTTCTGAGTCAGAGGGGTTGGTCACACCCCTTTACAGATTGCCATTCTAAGACGCACAACACTGGCAGTGGTATACCATTGTAAAAGTACATACACCTGCCCTTGAGTACCAAGTTGTCAACTATATAGAATGCTCTTATTAGGGATAATTTGAGGGTGGTGGTGGTGCTGAAAAGTTCTCAGGAAGCTGTTGGAAACATGGTCCATTGCCTTGATTACAGAAAATCACCTTATACACCTTGTGGGTCTACACACAGATATTTTTGCTCTATCGCCAGTTATCTTTCACACTTGGGACTGCGAGGCTGGGTTTTGCTGGAGGGTAGCCGTAACTAAGGTGATGACGTATGGATATATTGCTTATTTGCGTCACTATTTTGTTTCTTCAGATTTTAAGTGTAAAGGTCAGTGTTTTTGGAACTTCTTCATATTCCAGAAATAGAATTTACAGATCGCATCTACATAGCTATTTTTGATACTGGCAGCAGAAAGAAGCAGAGTGAAGTTACGAAACAACACCCCGGCCACAGAGGTCTCAATCTCCTTCTTATTTGTGATATTAATTAATGTTAGCACCTCTGAATCGAAAAAAAAAAAAAAAAAAAAAATCCCACATAACTGAGTGGAAACTACACTAAAGGTTCGTTCATACTTCGCTGCATGGCAGTGCAGTGCGATATGATCGATCACTTGCCTGCAGCAACTTCAACGCAATCGATGCAGAGCTGCAGTAGTTAAAAATAATAACTCGGTTGCAGTACCGCAAATTGCAGTTACTGGAAGAGACTAAATTCGAGCACGCAATTACCGCAACGAAAGTTTGCAGTTGTAGTATGAACGAAACCTTTTGTCTCAGATGTTCGCGATTGGCATCAACAACAAAGACACAGGATGGGCACAAAAATCGCTGGCCGGGCCAGACCTCATCATAGCGTGTATCCCCGGTCATGGGACTGGGGCCCTTTGGACACTCGTTCCTGGTTGAGACCAACCAGAGTGTCTGACTTCTCTTTCCCCTCTGCATCATTCTTTCACCCCCTCCTGGGAGAGAAATATGGGGCATTAGAGTTGAAGGGATGGCTATCTGTTTGCTATTGAAATGTAAATACCTATCCGGCTATTCCCCCTTTTTTTTTGTTAGTTGACCTATTTTTACTAACATCTCACCTTTCATTCTGTTCAAGTTAAGAGCATTTTGATTGAGGATAATTGAACGCCAGATTATTCTTAAACGTGGAAAATTTCTAAAAAATCATATTTTTACATAAAAACTAGATGTACTTAAATTTCTTTAAACTGTCATCAAGACCAATGATTGAGTTGGCCAATGAAACTCAAAATTGGCTAAACAAATCAGATTAACCTTCCTCATAAATCCCCCAAAAAAATGGTTAAGTCCTTATGAATTGAACTTTAGGACCACAGCAGCCGAATACCAAGACGGGTTACACTAGGTTAAAAGCTATCTTTGTTACGGAATGAACACTTCCACTCTAACAAATACCAAATGTCTGCTTGGGCCGGAGGTCAGTTTCACTGACTTTTTATATTTTTGTAATGATTTTTAGTTCGGCTCAAAGTTTTTGCTTAATGGGTTTTTGTTCGTAAGTGGGTTTGATTTGTTCTTTCTTGACCTATTTGTTTGAACTGTCATTTGTCTGTTACATTGCACAAGGCATCTGACAGGCAGCATGTCTGTGCTGATATTATGGTTTATATCATGTATACCTAGGATGCTTGGCAAAGTGATACAATTAATATAAAAATTTACTGCAAAATTAAAGCAATTTTCAAATGTCAAAGTCATGTTTCATCTTAAAGTGAAGCTGAAGAAAGTAACAAAATTTGGGTCAAGTCTCCTATTTTCTGTTGATGTTCCACTTTAGCATGTACCTTAAGTGTTGCAAGGTGAAAATGTTGAGGGGATGAGAGATGAAACTAACAACTCCCACCCAATTCACCCTTGCAACTCATAAGCTGCCAACTTGCATGTTACCAAAGCTGTTTACTCCAAGCAACCTAAATAGATTTGCTTTTAGTGTAGGTGAGGGCATTTTGCACTATAAAAACAAACATTACCTATTTCTGAAGAAACGATATCTGCCAATTAGTATAATGTTTCACCTTGTTCAACTACTTCCCAAACACACAACTGGTCTCAGTACACATACCTTCCATGTAAAAAGCACACATTTTGGCGCAATCAATTATTTGAGATGAGGTCGAAGGGCATTTCCATGATTTTTTCCCTTGTGTTTCCATCATATAAACTTTCTTTTTTTGGGTGTAAATTTCCTTATATTGTGCAACTTGCGAAAGACGGACGGACAGCGAAGAAAAAAGTCAAATAGTCAACATAAAGATTCAAATTATTTGGAATATAGACACTAATGGTTATCAGACATAGAAGATCACGTTGTAACTTACTAAAGTGTGTTCAATATAACATGAAACATGATCTTTGGTAAAGTATATTCAGATTACACTACTCTCTAAATGTAAACGAGTGAAAATTTCACTCCCCAAAAGAGTGAAACTCTTTCAAACCACTCCAAAATGAGTGCTTTGTACTTAAAAAGAGTGAATTCCCACTCAAAAAGAGTGAACTTCACTCCAAAAAGAGTGGATTTCCACTTGTTTTTGTGTTGTCCTTCGTTTAACTCTTCAAACGAGTGGAAATACATTCTTTTTGGAGTGATTTTTACTCTTTTTGAGTGGAAATTCACTCTTTTTAAGTACAAACCACTCATTTAGGAATGTTTACAAGAGTGTCACTCTTTTGGGGAGTGGAATTTTCACTCGTTTACATTTAGAGAGTAGAGAAGACAAGGTCATTTGCAACCTATAGGGTAAATATACAATAGTAGTGTATTTGGGCACAACTTGGAGCCTCTCCTCCAACGATGTGTGTGTTGTGTGTAAGAACTGGCAAAAGTATGGGGTCATGTTTCATCTTACACGGAACGGTGTAGAGAACTTTAAATTTCAAACAAGAAAGTAAGGATTTCACTCTTAAATTCTCTTCTTTTACTTTGGTGCATACAATTCCACAACAAAGTTGGGGACAATCCAAAGATGTCTTTGCTTCTTTCCAAGGTTTGAGTCAATTTGAGGTACTCACATCCAAATTGGTCACGTATTATCCCACGCAATATATAGATTTACTTTGTCAAATTTACAGCTTAGCTTTCTGAGCCCATATCACTTTCCACATTCAAAATTGTTTTGACTTTATATTAATCCATCTTAATCCTATACTATTATCGGCTCAGACCTCAAAAGGTAGCCATGTGTTTTAGACCGAACTGGCGTGGACCAGGAGCAATCGTAGCGCATAATGCCTTGTGTGCGAAAATAGAACAAAAACAGCTGGAGTAATGTCTTACAGCAAGCGGTAATTGTTAAGGTTTACCCATGGTTGGCTCCAGGGAGTATTGGAAGAGAACAAAATGGCAGGTTCAACCACATTTGTGATAAGAGATCTTGGTATAGTTAACAATTTGCATTGAAACTACCACTAAGGCATGAAGAAAAACTAGTGCAACTATTCATACAGGTGAATTTATAAATTTGATGAAAGTATTTTTTTTTTAAAGTTTGAAAGTATGTTTTTTTAAAAGTTATGTAAGACATGATTACTGGGAAATCATGCACAACAAACTCCACCTTATGTGTGCCAATGTGGCTTCTCCCATTCATTCTTATCACAATGAATGAATTGAAATACGTGCCAAGTTTAGTAGGGAAAGCAAATCCACAAGGATTGATTGTTTGACTAGCTTCGGGTTGTTTTCTTTGCAGGGAAATTGCAAGCCGGTTGAATACATATTTTTGAAAATGTTAAATCCCCTGCTATTCACCTAGGCCTACAAATTTATTAACATGAATGTCACTTTGCTTGTTAGTGTATATAAGGTTGTTTTTTAACTTCTTATTCCTTTTTGTTACTCAAGGCATCTATTCAACCCCTTGACTCTTCGTTTCAGCGAGCGGGTCAAAGGTTGATTGATAACGACTTCTTTTTGTTCCAAAAACTGTCCCCTTTGGCTATGATCAAGTATCCACACATTCCTCATAAGCCGAAGTAGCCACAGAAAATGTGATAAACACACGATATGATTGGTGGACACGCAATCCTGCACCTAGAGGGGAAACCGCGGTAACCTTACTATTACAAGAATGTACTTTTTCAGTGGAAAAGTGATGAAGAGAACTAATTTGATGTGATTTGTGATTAGGTGCATTAGATTTAAGCTAGACCCACAACCTTTTTCATAGAGAAAATCCACTTGGTTGCACGCTAAGAATCTGATAAGAAAATAAAGTCACTTTCTATTATGGAATTTAAATAGCGCTAATTTGTCCGGAATGAAGACAGTACGTGACTGATTGTTTATTATAAACGTACGCTACAAATTATTTGTGAGAGTTATTAACTTATACCTCAAAATAGCCCCAAAACCTTCCTACTTTTTAAAATTAGATTACTGGAATTATCTCTTCAATTGTGCAAAGCTTAAACATTTCAGGCATGTTTATACCTGAAATCCGATACTATATTTTTCACATATTGAAGTGCATAATTTCCGTTGCGGACATTGAGAGAGATTTTTAAAATATCGCCTTCTGTTTAGTCAGAGGGGAAATAGGATGTGAGTTGGGCAACTTCCACTTCAGAATTGTAAAAATTTTAACAATGTTTTTTTTTTTTTTAAATGCATTTTTTGCCAAGTCTATGATATCATATCCTTAGGTACAAATACTCAAAATTTTGAGTGGGTATTTTTGTGACAATTCTCAAATGCCAAGGTGAAAAAGTTCTGAATTAATGACAGAATGTGATGAGAATTTAACCTCTTAGGAAACAACTGATTTCAATATTTATTTTGAATGAGACTTATTTTTTATTCAAGTAGGTCAGTAATTGGCAATGTTTTTGAACTTTGTTGCACTTTGATTTATTAATGCAACTGAGACTAAGTTTGTATTAAAGTGTGAATGTTCCCCTTGGATGCTTAATTCCCTGTTTCCTCCACACCACTAGAGAGTGCATATTGGGTTCATCAAAAACATTACTGTGAGTTATCTTCCTCCCAACAAACATCAACATCAAGACTCTATTACATACAGCATTATCACAAATACGAGAAAGCACCAGCAATGACTATAATATTAAAGAGATGACCTAAAGTCCAAAGCCAGTCATGTGCAATAAGTTGATACCCCTAACATAAGAAATAAAGTTACATTTACAAAATGAATAAGTTGCAAGTAAATACAGTTTAAGACCAAAACTAGCACTCAACAACAAAAGTAAATAGGGGGGCATTATTAGTGTTTTGGCAAGTAGGACAGATGTGTATCGGTTCCTAAAAAGTTTGTTTGTTTTTTTGCAATCATTTGATAACTGAAATCTAAGAATTCCTAAAGAAGGAAATTGATTAAGTTAGACAGGTGTTCTGACTGGACAATTGGGAAATGTCTTTTTTAGGTTTTTGTTGTTCTAGTAATTTCTGTCCAACTACAAACAAACGTCCAAGTCATATTTCTTGTGAGAAGATCAAATGAGCAAAACTTGGCAAACATTAAACTTAAAGTCAGCAGTTCAGGTATATAAAAAACTAAATTTGTTTAAGTTAAAGTCAGGGGATGAGGTTATGGACCACAAAATGGTACCAAACACCAACAACACCAATGCACCATGTGTGAAAAAAAAGTTCCGGATGCAGCAATTGCATCAAAGGAAGACACATAAGGGCATGAAATCACTGGCCAGGCCAGCGACACCGTCATAGCATGCTATCCCCGGTCATGGGACTGGGGCCCTGGTTCGAGACCCACCTGAATTTCTGACTTCTCTCTTCTCCTCGTCTTTTAATCCTCACTCTCTCCAGGGTTAATTTATCTCCACCTGATGATGAATCCCTGAATCTTACGCTTGTGTGTTCAGACCTTGAAACCTGGATAGGCTTACACCCAAGGCGGATACCATTATTTTAAGTGGAAGAACGAGGCCGGAGGCGAGTTCTTCCACGCAAAAATAATTGTGTCGCCGGTTTCAATTCGTTGTTAAAGAGAGCACTGGTTCCCAAAATCATACCTTTGATTCTCATTCTTAAACAGCTTTATAATTTAAGGTAATCTTTAACCCAATTCTGCGATCCTTATGGTTTAAATACAACAAGCAAGGACTGCCATTACCCAGTGACAAAAATCGAACAACCCTTTGAACGCAACAAATGTATGCATGAGACGCAACGGTTTGACAGGCGCGAGCGAAAGTAGCAAAGCGCGGTATGACACAAGCGATTCAAACTCCAAATAAGGTCAATACGCAGCGCGTACTACCTGTGTTCAATTATCGAATTGAACCTGGGCATCAGCCAATTGAAATTGCTTACATTTTCACAGCTGTTTAAGAACATAGTTTACCCAATAAAATACAAGTAATAGCAGGAAAAATACAAGCAACAATATTTCCTTTCCCGCAGCAGTGGATATCCATACTGTTTGAGACCAATAAGACCATTGAACTCACCTCGCATTTTCCATTGATACACATGTCTCTTGAATAGGGGGTGCATCTTGTTCCGTCCAGGACTTTTGGTGAAAAGACTTGTATAATGTCATGACCTTTGGCCCTGCAGGTCAATGTACACTGTGATATCCTGGGTAGGGTGTCTACTGGTTCCCATTCGTAGTACCTGGAGTCTCTGTATTGCACATCATTATAAGCAGAGCACTGTTGCGCTCGGAAATCTGTTGCATCTGGCGGACATTCCTGGTTGGTATAAGAAAAAGAAAGAAAAGATTGATGACGATAATGAACCTTAAGTTGGTAACATATTTCAGGTCCAATGACTGTCTTCAACAACGCCCCTATATTCTTTCACTACATGAGCACACGTTGTTGATCGGTAATGAACCTACGGTTGCTGCACCTGTACGCACTATGCACTAGTTCGTGGCACGCAATGCACACAACATATATCAGGACTCGGCTCTTTGTCACACTTTTGGTTGCATGATACATTCATTTGAAATCATTGTGGCTGTGCAGGATTCAACTAAGAGTACCCAGCAGGTACATGATGTTGGAATGTTAAAAACAGGTTGAGAGCTTTTAGAAATTTACATCAAAATTACTAGTTGATTCAATTTGCATTTTTGATGTAAATTTCTAAAAACTCTTGACCTGTTTTTGACGTACAGACATCATTTCAATGTCCCTCTTAACAATTAAAAAAAAAAAAAAAAAAAATTGCGTGATACATTCATTTGAAATCATTGTGGCTGTGCAGGATTCAACTAAGAGTACCCAGCAGGTACATGATGTTGGAATGTATATATTTATTAATCTTTCCCTAGAGATGGCCAGCGCACGATAGTGTTGAAAAAAAAACCCATGTGCGCTTGGCCGGATTCGAACCGGCGACCTTCGTATTACATGCACGACGCTCTAACCGACTGAGCTATCAAGCAGGGTTGGTAGAAGAGCGATAGATATCATCTATAGGTGTTAGGTTCGAAAGGTGTCCTTCGCTTTCCTAGCGGATAGCATCAGAACTGTATATTTAACATATACGATTATATTTGTTTTGAGATTTAAACTACTTAGTTCTCCAGGTAGACAAGGATGTATATGATGTTGGAATGTTAAAAACAGGTTGAGAGCTTTTAGAAATTTACATCAAAATTACTAGTTGATTCAACATTGTTTCTTGCTGTCAATTCAATTTGCATTTTTGATGTAAATTTCTAAAAACTCTTGACCTGTTTTTGACGTACAGACATCATTTCAATGTCCCTCTTAACAATTCTGCCCTCTGGGTACGGGAGTTTCCATAAACTGATCCATCTGACACACTTTTTCTGACCAACTTATGAATTCAGAAACCCTTCACAGATTTAAAGTACAGGTTTATTCCACTAGGTTGTCAAATTCATAAGCGTGTCTGAAAATTGTGTCAGATGGTTCAGTTTGTGGAACCCTCTGGGTACTGCTTAATTCAATAAATTGTGGTTGCTTATTCTGGCTTTATGACATAATTGACAATGAATATTTAAAAATACACCATTCCCCAGAACGCTTGTGTCGCTTGCCATCATGGTTTGTCAACGGAATCGTAGTTTGGGATGGTAGAGATGCCTTCCCAGTGTTTTTGTTTTGAGGCACTTTGGGTGTTTGGTTTTATGAAATTGGGTCAAAGATCCATAGGGGGGCATCAAGGTTAATTTGTTTGTTTACGCACCATCACGATCTTGGCCCAGTGGTTCTTCTGACCAAGTATGAAGTTAATCAGTTGAATGCATATGTAAGAAAGAGCAATTTTTACCTTGATTGGGGCAAAGGGTCACATAGGGGTTCATCCAAAGGTCAATCATGTTACAGCCCACTTGTCTTGGCCAGTGGTTTCAAGTGACGTTGGTGGTTGTAGCATCTTTTTCTTTTGTGCCAAAATGTATTTTAAAGATTTTCACCAATTGGGTCAAGGTCACATTGGGGTCATCAGAGATCACTTTGTTTACAGCAAGTATGAGCCTTGGACCAGTGGTTCAGACTTTGGTGGGTTGTAGCGTCTTTTCTTTTGTGCCAAAATGTAAAGTTTAAAAAAATTTCACCAATGGGGTCAAAGTTTCACATTGGGGTCATCAAGATCACTTTGTTTTACACCACGTATGAGCCTGGACGCAGTGGTTCTTCTGACCAAGTCTGAGTTAATTCAGTTAATTCATATGTGAAAATGAGCATTAATTGTTAACCTTTGTTCACGGCCACAGCCCACAGGCCCAGCCTATAGCCCACTATGGAAAAGCCATTCCCAATGTCTTCCTGCTAAGCAGGTGACACAAAAACAATGCAACAGGAAAAGTGTCTTTTGTGGCTTTTTATTATTGTGCAGATGAAACACGGTCAATCTGATTATCTGTAATCTCTGGCTAAGCCTGCCCCCACACCTTCCATGTATTTTTATCACACTCATTCAGCGAAGGTCGCAGACCATGTTACATCGTGTTAATTAACATTGAACCTCATGTTTGATCTGCAATTCCACCATGGGTGGCACCAGGGTAAAATCAATAGGAGGGGCGCAACAGTACAAAATGGGAACACATTTTGGTTAAAACCCCCTAATTTTGTCCGCAAACCCTGTTTTTCCTAATGTTAAAATCTCAGTGGCGGCCGCCCCTCCCTGCACCCCCTGGCGCTGCCCCTGAATTCCACCACTATTCTTAATAAAACTACTGAGAGCTGTCAACTGATGCTGAAGCTAGTACTAATTTGGTCCAAAAGAGGGAATGCGCAGCTGTTTCCCTTACACTTACCCGACTTCAATGCAGAGAAGAGAAGGGACCCTCACAGGAAAAATTCTTGACTTGTGCACCTGGTTATACTATTCATAACACTAATGCATTGTGAAGCATGTACTCCTCCAAATTTATGTTTTAAACATTTGTATATAGCAGGGTTAGGCAATACTACGTCCGAGCTATTAATACCTCTTGCGTAAGACCCACTTATCTACAGCGCCGGCAGCGACATGTTGAGGCACAACCTGGGAGGTATCCCATGGACCGCTGGCGTGTGTTCATTTGGTGTTTATATCAATTTCCCTAATCCAAATCAAGTTGTTTTCTTTCTTTCTGATTTTCCGAAGCAATAATAAAATGTTTTATATTGAAAGAGAAAATCATATCAACTGAAATTTCAACAAAAGTTCAATTAAATCGGCACTAATGCATTGATTAGCGTTATATGAGAATAAAAATAACGTATAGAAACCCCCGGAATCGCAAAATGGAATCTTTTTGGCCGGCTTTTTGCCCGATTTTCTTGAAATCGCTGTTTAACTACTATCATAACTTTCACATTTATTAGAAGTAAAAACGTTACGCCCTAAAAATGATTGGAATATTTGACTTGTGTAAGGTTTGCGAATCGTTCCACAAGGAACAAGCCACAAGGGTTGCAATTCTCCTTCGGTATACAAAACACGAACTCTCCCGACGAGAGGGGAGAAAAACGACGTTGCGATTTTTTTCATGTTTTCACAAAAAAAAGTATTGTCCTATTGCAATAACATTATATTTAGTTCTACTTTCTTTAAATTTTTGTGTTGTTTTTGTTGGTTTTAGTTTGTTTTGGGTTGTGTTTGTTTTGTTTTGGTGTCTCAGGACTAGTAGTTGAATGTATGATTCTAAGTAAGAGAGCAGGAGTGGTTATTTCTATAGAGTAAAGATTCCTCTTTAATAAATTTACGTAGTCCTCAGAGGTCTCGATGGCCAAATGATTCACAGAATCTTTACCCTTTTTGAGTTTTTCAGACTCTTACACGCAATAGGAAGTGCGTATTTGTAGGCTGTTTCTTTAAGAATACGAGAGAAGCACCATTGTTAAATGGGTTGTTTTCATTGGACGTGTTTTAAAGCCTAACGGAAAACGGGACGAAAATCGATCGGAAGATTTTAATTAGCAAAATGCAAAATATTTACTTACCCAGACCCAAAAACTTACAGAGGAAAATTTAGCAAACGTTTAGGCCTAACACGATATCGCAGACCTAACCGCAAATGATTAGGACTGCGTAGGGCTCGAGGAGAGAAAACTTGCATTGAATGTAAAATACATCACATATAACTCAGTCAGGTCATGTCAATTCTCGTGATTTTTCTGTATCGTCTTGTATCATTGGACCAGCCTGACATCGGGATAAGGTAAGAATTGATACGGTCGCCAGTGGTTATTAATACTTTAGTGAAATATCAGTGTTTTTAGCGCTGGAAATTGAAAGTTTTCAAATATTTTGAAATTGGTTCAGGCACGCAGCGTAGATACTGATACATGTATTGTGTATACACATTGTAAACACACTGCGGTTGTCCTCCATGATGGCGACAAGTCGGGCGCAGCACATAACTAGGGATTATGTAATAGCATGCTAGGATAATAGCTATTGCATACCCTCTATTCTCAGTTGTATTGCGCTTGTCACTCAGTCCCTGTTAAATGGGGTGTATTTCCCAACATTTGTGAAATCACACCTTTGATACAACCATACATGCACTCTGATTCCATGGGAAAATTTCACTGCTGTGACTACTTTGCCATTAATTTAAAGTGCGGGCAACAAAAAGCTTCCTATGGCACTCAAAGTACTTTCTAAAGTCTTAAGAATGGCATGACTAGTTATAAAAAAATTGCCCCTGAGTAAAAAAACACCCGTTGTAACAAAAATTAGGCCTTTGTGCCAGTCGGGATTACCGAACCTTTAGCCTGGGATTACAATTAATTTGAACATCACAGCAATTCACATCTGGTTCTAGTCCAAGGTCAATGTTGGTTTTGGTCAATAGATGTGTGCAAACATGAGGCTGCCTCTTTGCGATCACTGTCAGATGCACTATTCACATTTTGGGCTGTGGGCATATCTGGCCAGATTCTACAGGGCCTTCCTGTTCTGTCATGTAGAATCATTTTTTCCCTCAAAACGGGTTTTCGTGATTCGTGCAAACACATTTTGGTTGCTCATGCATCCAATGCTCGGTTTTTTGGCCAATTAGGGGAGAATTTGGAATATTTTTAGAAAAAAAAATGACACTTTTAAACCAAATTTTACATTGAAAAGGGAATTATTTACCAAGAATGTGCATTGAGGCATCCAAAATAACCTTTCCAAGAACGACACCATGACTGTTACTTATCAGGTCATTCAAAGTTAGGCCGGGTAGAGTCGAAAATGCAAGCAGCCCTATCTCGGTCAAATACTGTCACAATCCTTCTGTACAATCCTGTGCCATGTTAGCCTGTAACTCACCGGGCAAGAATATTACTAGCCCTTTGGTCCAAAACCTTCCCTCCCTTTCCATCTCAATACAATATGTTTTATATACCTCATATTTCTAATCAACCATCTGATTCAGTGGTGTACACCAGGGGGGCAGAGGGGGCCCCGTGGGGAATCTTGCCCCCCCCCCACCCAAAATAGTGATTTTCTGCCACACATGCCAATGTTACAGTGAAAAACAGCATAGGCCTCATCATACGCTACTAACAAATTTTAATATACTTGTCTCCCAGAAAATATGTGCCGCCCTTCTCCCCACCCTGAAAAAAAGCTGGTTATGCCACTGTCTGCTCTGTGAATCTTGTAATCACATATTGGCACTAGGGTAAAATCGATCTGGACATACTTGTAATCTTCAACTGGCACACTTTCAACCCCCCCCCCCCCCCATAAAGGACAAAAACTTCCCAGACTTCAGGACAGTTTCTATCACATAAACCATTATCAAACCAATTCAATTCAAAACATCTAGAACAATTTTATTTAGTTACGACCAAGAAATCCCCACCTGTCTTACCAGAACATCACGGTGGACATCAAGCTGGATGAAGTCATTACAACCAACATGGCCGCACTACACAACAAAGTCTGACAGAGTAGTTTCATTCTTCTCAAAAACTAGAATTTCCCCTTATTTTCATACCAAGGACCACATGATTATTATCCCCACCCCACCTGCACTGTCAACTATAAGGCAGGGTGAAGGGTGAAATAAGACAGTCTACTTAGGTTTCTTGTAAAAGAACTTAACTTCCTTGCAGGTGGTCTGAGGTTCCTCTGTAATATAGCTAGGACCTTCAGCTGAGATTCAAATCAGAAGGTGGTTTAACAATCCATAATAATGCATTGCAATGTAATATACACTCTCATAAAAAAGTTCCAAATTTGTCCTATATGAGAACTTTAATGGTTGTTGAGTGGGACTAAAATTGTTCTTCAGACACTATTCAGAAGATTTTGGCTTTCAGTATGCACAAAAAAGGTAGACCAGACAAATTAGTTTGTCAAAATTGACAGTTATTCAAATTTTCTTAGTAAAAATCTACTATTTTTTCCATTGCCACCAGAGTTCCTACCCCCCCCTGACCGCCCAGCTTAACTCTCTTCTCATTCATCCCTTCAGCCCCTCACTATTCCCCGCCACCTTCTTCACCCGGGTTCCGTTTCATTCCAAAGCTATTCTTTTTTCCGTCTTACCTTCCCATATTAACTTGCTACCATTGAATCTTCCCCTGACATAGCTTCACTTCCTTTCTCCCTTTTCTTCTTCAACGTCTTTTCCCAGTTCTTTCTTACCTTCTCTCCCATTTCTCATTTACCGCCCTTTCTCCCCCTCTATCACTCTCCTGCTACCCTTATCTTCCGCACTTCCTAGTTGGCCCTTTCTAACCCGTTCTACTCACTTCTTTCCTTTTTATCGTTGCTCACTACCCTTCCACCCTGACTCTAATCCTTTCCCTTCTTTCATTTCTACCATCCTCTTCCCCCATCCTTTCTCCCTCACTCCAGTTCTCTGCACTTCTGCTCGGTCTTCGCCCCTCTGTACTCCTTGTTGTTGCCTATCCTTTTTTCCCCCATCTTTCTTTATTATTTTCTTGTAATTGCTAATTAATTACTTTAAAAAAAAAAAATGGCAAATTTTAAAGTAAATACAAAACTCAATCAATGCAAAAGGAAAATGTCTTTTCTGGTCAGACTAAATTAAACTTACTTAACTTGTGGTAAACACCCGAAGCAGATAGGCTTTCCTGTGCTTAATACCGGATGACAAAGCAGCACAAGTGATTTCATACCCTCACAGATAATGTGTGTGTACTTATCAGCCAGTCACCTCCACTGAATTTCAAAGTAAGTTATAATAGTCACCATGTAGTGTCCCTATTTTGCCAATGGAGATATTGATGACAATAATCCAAGGTATTTAAAGATTAGGACATTTGACAAACAATGAGGATGGGTATGCATATATTTTTGTTATATTTGGATTTCCTCAAAATTTTTTGAAAACTAACTGAGAAAAAGGAACTGAATCCAAACAGTTACAGTTGGCCTAAGAAACGGATCCAAGCAGTTGTCTTA
This sequence comes from Ophioderma brevispina, assembly GCA_023653785.1. Lineage (NCBI taxonomy): Eukaryota > Metazoa > Echinodermata > Ophiuroidea > Amphilepidida > Ophiodermatidae > Ophioderma > Ophioderma brevispina. The sequence goes on along the minus strand of JAMKCH010015383.1, from coordinate 2,482 downwards.
AGTAATTGCACTGCTTTCCATCTTGAATAACTCCTCAAAATGACTACATGCCAATAAGATTGAATGTCGTACATGTGACTTTATTTCACAATATATACTGAGACTGTTTTCACATCTGAAATCCATTTACCAAATCTCTATAAACTGGGCATTCAATATGGCATAGAAAGACCAAACTGAATAGGAAAAATTACTATTTTTGTCACCGTTATGATAAATTCAGGGAAGAAATAGCAAACTAATATGATATCCACATTTTAAGAATGGTTAACAGATAGACCATACCGTATGAGACATCTAGACAACAAGGTGCATTATTGTTACTGACGGCGAGTCAATCAGACAGATGGACAGACAGACAGACAGACAGAAAGGCAGACAGGCAGAAGACAGCAGGCGGCAAAACCCCAATAAACCATTAATCCCCTACCACAATGTATGCATTGTGGTGGGGGATAATAAAAAAATAGTGTATAAACTGATCCAATTCTGGGGTCCATTCCCGAAAGTCAGTGTAAATCTATGTGCATTCTATGTCATGCTGAGTGGACCAATTTGTCCAAAGCACTGTGTGACTGGTATGTATGAAAAGGTCTGTAAGTGTATGTTCAGGCGCGGATCCAAGGGAGGGGGCGGAGGGGGCGCGCGCCTCCCGGTATTAATTCTGACAAATTCTTGAAAAATCAGCCCATTTTGAGCTATTTGGACCAGTACCGCCTTTCCAGCCCCCGGTGGTAATTGAAATTTTTCAAAATCTGGATCCGCCATTGATGTTGGAACATAGGCATGAGTTATATACATGTGGGGTTATGCACTAGTTTGGGAAATGGCCCTGGAGGACTATGAGTATTAGACCTTCAGCCTTAGTAGAAATCTACCACTATACTGCGCTGTACTAAGCTAAAAATTGGCCCCTAAAAATGGGTTTGCCCATTCATTTCCTACAGTTGAAACACCTTGCACAGTAGCTCCCCCAATGACCTTATAAGGACACACTGGTAAATGTAGAATACAGCCCTAGTATCTATACATCAGTGCCTGCCATCCTATGCCCTAAGGCAACCGTGCACTTATTAGGCCACTTACAGGTGTCTGGTTTGGCTACCTGATGCAGAACTGCTATGGTCATTTAGTTGGATCATTCGCACAGCAAAATCAAACTTGAAACAAGTACATTTCAGTGGCTTACGTTAATGAAACCCCAACTCAATTGGACTAAGTTAGAGCGTATTTCTCGGGTGTTTTACTGTGTTTGACATGGGATCATCAGTTATCCGGCTCAGTAGAAACATACCATACCAACCCATTATTTTAATGCAATGCAGTACGCAAAGTAGAACTGCCGTCGGGACAAGGTTTTAGCCATGTTTGCATCCGCTATTTCACCAGTATGAAAGAGAATCGACCGATCAGTGGCATTTTTTGTTTATTGGGCAAGAAATGATTTCCCAATGTCACGTTGGTAATGCAACTTCTGATGCAACAAAAAAAACAAAAAAAAACAAAAGTTTACGGTTATTTTCATTTCAGAAGTGAATCAACATCAATAATATTTGGAAATCTCGTAGTAATTCCATTTTAAGGCTGTCGATTTTCCATTAATTGTCTAAACCTTTAACATGAACATTTTCAACCTCACACTGCCAGTCGGCATCAACAAAGACAGGCTAGCCCTCGGAACACCTCCGGTAGCTTTGCCTTTCATAGGCAGTCATACTTCATCTATTAAGTGCTAACTTAAAGTCGACTCAGAGATTTCTGAATATAATTTTTAAAGATATTAATAAAAATAGTCAATTAGAACTAAAGATAGTCACCTTTAATATTGCTCAATTCCAAAGTTGAGATGATCTGGTTTTCGTTTTGATGCAGTAAAGTAAACGTTTATGGTATACTAAACAATGCCATAGGATACTGTGTAAACAAAATTTGCGGGATCCGGAATTTTTAAACAAATTGTGATTTTCTATATGACAAACTTCGATTTGAGCTTAGCTATTTCCCACAGTGAGGTTAGTATATTGACACGCATTATGTACATGCAAAAAACACAATTTGTTTTGAAAATTGAGGGGCCCTCCACTGGAAATCTATGAGTCAGCCTTTAAGGGTTTTTTTTTTTTTTTTAAATATGAAGTTTAAATTTGATAGAATGACCTATCACCCAGAAAAACCAAATTGTAAAGTTAGCACCGTATTTAATCCATTTTGAAAACATGATTTTTGTGAGCCCCATAGACTACTGTGTAAAACTAATAATTGGTCGACCAAATTGGAGTACATTTTCGCTCATAAACTCCCACCAAACTCATTAGCCCTAAGATTTCACAGTGTAAATGAGAAAAAATAGTAGCTTTTTCTGATACCAAAATGTCGACCACTTCCGTCAAATCGGGCTTCTGGGGACGAGGCCATATAGCGATCGGACCATGACCTTAATACAAGTGTCCGTTTTTTTATTAAAATAAAATGATCAACATAT